>BQNB010081011.1:8688-29753 GCA_026074375.1 Tanacetum coccineum
TTCTCGGTCTTCGGGGATTTTTTTCTCCTCATGCCTCTCCCATTTAGATAAAATACTTAAACGGTGCGAAGACACCAACTTAGTTCTAAATTGGGAGAAGTGTCATTTCATGGTTAAAGAGGGCATTGTCCTCGGCCATAAGATTTCAAAATCTGGGATTGAGGTCGACAGAGCTAAAGTTGATGTTATAGCTAAACTTCCTCATCCGACTTCCGTTAAAGGTGTTCAAAGTTTTTTAGGTCACGCCGGGTTCTATCGTCGATTTATTCAAGATTTTTCTAAAATCACCCGGCCGATGGCCCATCTTCTTGAAAAAGAAACCCCGTTTGTTTTCACAAAATAATGTATTGAAGTGTTTAATATACTTAAGAAAAAGTTAACTGAAGCCCCAATTTTAGTTGCCCCCGATTGGGACCTACCATTTAAAATTATGTGCGACGCTAGTGATTATGTGGTAGGTGCAGTCTTGGGGCAACGAAAGACACATTTTCAGCCTATACACTATGTAAGTAAGACCATGACGGATGCTCAAGCTCATTACATGACTACAAAGAAAGAATTATTAGCCATGGTGTACGCTTTTGAGAAATTACGGCCTTACTTAGTCTTATCAAAGACCATAGTGTATACAGACCACTTGGCTCTCAAATATCTTCTTGCTAAGCAAGATGCTAAGCTGAGATTGCTCCGGCGGATTCTCCTACTCCAAGAATTTGATGTCATTATTCGTGATAAAAAAGGAGCGGAGAATCTCGAGGCCGACCACTTATCAAGACTTGAAAATACCCATCAAGATGTTCTCGAGAACAAGGAAATTACCAAAACATTTCCTCTCGAGACCCTTGGAATGATATCTTTTCATGGTAATTCTAGTACCCCATGGTTTGCTGACATTGCAAATTACCATGCGGGGAATTTCGTTGTAAAAGGGATGTCGTCCTAACAAAAGAAAAAAATTATTTAAGGACGTTAAGCATTATTTTTGGGACGACCCCTACTTGTTTAAGATTTGTGCGGATCAAGTGATTAGATGATGTGTTCACGGCCAAGAAGCCGTTGATATCCTCACGGCTTGCCATAATGGACCCACCGGGTGACATTATGGTGCGAACTACACCGCTAAGAAAGTATTCGATTCAGGTTTCTATTGGCCGACAATATACCGTGATGCCCATGACATGGTAAAGTCATGTGACTCATGTCAACGTCAAGGCAAAATCTCATAAAAAGATGAAATGCCTCAAAATGCAATTCAAGTATGCGAGATCTTTGACGTATAGGGCATCGATTTTATGGGACCGTTCCCGTCTTCTCGAGGTAACAAGTACATTCTAGTGGCTGTCGATTACTTGTCAAAATGGGTTGAAGAAAAAGCGCTCCCCACTAATGATGCCCGAGTATTTGTTAAATTCTTGAAATCTCTTTTTGCCCGATTTGGAACTCCTCGTGCTATAATTAGTGATCGCGGTACCCATTTTTGCAATGACCAATTCGCGAAGGTCATGCTTAAGTATGGAGTTACCCACTGTCTTTCTACCGTGTATCATCCACAAACAAGTGGACAAGTGGAGGTTTCAAATCATGGTTTGAAACGTATCTTAGAAAGGACCGTAAACGAAAATCGTGCTTCGTGGTCCGATAAGTTAGATGATGCATTATGGGCCTTCCGTACCACTTTCAAAACACCCATCGGGTACACTCCTTATAAGCTCATGTACGGAAAGGCTTGACATCTTCCTATTGAACTTGAACACAAGGCCTATCGGGCCTTAAAACATTGTAATTTTGACCTTAAGACCGCGGGTGATTACCAGAAAGTTCAAATGAATGAATTAAATAAACTCCGAGATCAAGCCTACGAGAACTCTTTAATCTACAAAGAGAAAACGAAGAAGATTCATGACTCTAAGATTAAGAACCGCATTTTCAACGTTGGTGCTTGAGTTCTTCTTTTCAATTCTCGATTAAAGATCTTCTCGGGCAAGCTCAAAACCCGTTAGACCAGACCGTTTACCGTTGCTCAAGTTTTTCCTTATGGAATCATCGAGTTATCTCAAACCGACAGACTAAATTTCAAGGTGAACGGTCATAGACTTAAACACTGTTTTAGAGGGGACATACCACCGATGGTTGTCCCGGATCTCCAAACTTTCTTCATGGACCATTAAATTCGGGGTCGAGTCAAGCTAGTGACTCGGTTAACAAAAACAAGCGCTTCGCGGGTGGCAACCCATGCTTATCCTTAGTAGTAGTATATTAGTATAATATTTATAAATAAGTGTGACGTGAGGAGGCTCATCTCTTCCTTTCTCGTGTTTTGTGTTTTGTGTTTTATGTCCAGGATTGCCCCGGATTATGAAGACTCTCGTGCTCATGGTTTTGTCCATCGTCCACTCGAGCTTCAATCCTTAGCTTGTTATTATTGGAATGATATCCTAGATCTTGTTGAATAACGTTTATCTATTAGCATAATTAATAAACGGCTTTAGATTTACGTAGATACTCTTTAAACATTGAGGATAATGTTTAGTTCTAGTATGGGGGATCTTTTGATTTGATCTTACTTGCATTTGCCTTGTCTTCACGTAACCCCGTTTTACCACCAAAAATAGTGAAAATGTGTGTTTTTAGGCCAAAATTAATTTTTTTTCAAAAATAGAATAAGTATTTTCAATTTTCCGATGGTTAGAATAAGAATAAATTTTGACTTGATCGAGCATGTTGCGCTCTAGCTTGCCCCTTAACTTATATAAGTTTAAGCTTTTGCTAGTCTTTTATACAAGAAGCTTTAAAACGTGAATTCTAGCTTGAAAAAGCCAAGAGTTTGCAAGTTTCCATGATAGACTTTAAATATGCAAAGCTTGTTTTTATTAGACTAAGCATTCGCGGATCTTTTTATTAAAGATTTTAAATTTGCGAAGAACGAGAAATGATAGAGTTGAATATAAGTTAGATGCTAAGCGTGGAGTAGTTGGAACTCTTTAGAGCTCATAGAGGTTAATTGTGGCTTTTTGCTCCCATCAGCTTAATAAACATTATATATTTGTTAAATAAATAAAGTTGCTTTGGTTTTTGCGATTCTTAGTTTAGATCCCTTCGTAGAGATTCCTTCTGGTGAAAGTAAGGTACACATCGAGGTTTTGTCAGTGTTGTGGGGAAATAGGCTATCGATTCCTGACGGCTCGCTACCGTTGTCTAGGTAGTTAAAAGACCACAGGACTTGAAATTTGGCTATAATAATAATAATAATATAATAAACCGAAGCCGAAATAAGACTTCTAGATCATGGTCGGCTCGCATACCGATGTGACAGTCGTTTAAAGGGTGGAGGTAATAATAATAATAATAATAAAAACTGTGGGCTGATAAAAGTTTACTGTCTCTGGTCGGTTCGCTGCCGATGTGGCAGTCTTCAAAAGAAGGCCCATAGTGAGAATAATAATCCGAGACTGATAAAAGTTTGCTGCATCTGGTCGGTTCGCTGCCGATGTTGCAGCCTTCTAAAAGGTCGAGGAAATCACCGAGGTCGAAATAAGACTCCTGGACCATGGTCGGCTCGCATACCGATGTGGCAGTTGTTTAAAGGACCGAGGTTTAATAATGTTGCTATAATAAAAATAATAATAATAAAGCCAAATTTCGACTCCAGGGTTATCTAAATAAAGCCTCCGTCTCTGGACTCGTAGTTGAGTTGTTTCGGATGAAATAAAAAGGATAACCCCTAAATCATGCAAAATTAGAACCTTAATGTGGACCTTATTCTCACCATATCATCTCTTTAGGAAAGGATTTCAAACTAATTGTGGTATAAACCGGGTTTTCTTTATATGAATAAGGCCAAAATTTATATGTCACAAATAATAATAATAAAATCTTTAGAGGATTTAGGAATAAGGGAGCGGAAAGTAGCTATGCATACACAATTAGCATTTATGAGTAGTATTAACATCTTAACTTGTATTTAACAATGATTTCGCTTTTAAGCTTGCTTTGGGGCGGGTGAAAAATCAAGGACGATGAATTTATCCTTTTAGTGTTTCTTGTTTTGTGATCCTTAAAGTTTCTTTAAACGATTATATCTTCATTCTTGAACCCATTATCTATCCAAGTTTATCTATTTTTGTTCTCGTTCTCCCAAACAACATCATCTTATATCTTAAAGTACCTTGAAATCTTTAGATAGTGACAGTCTATAAGATTTACCCTTTCGTAATATAATCGACCCTTTCTAAGAATTACCAATCCGGTGGAACGACCTGGTTTTACCCTAAACCTATACTATAAACGGGAGTTTATACTTTACCCGTGTGTTAGTTGGAAATCGGATAAAAAAGCTTTAATAACACATCAAAGTTTTTGGCGTCGTTGTCGGGGATTGATTTCATTCTGGAAATAGTCATTTTTATATTACAAACCAAAATTTTTCAAAATCGCCGTACAGTTTTCTGGCAAACCGAACCATTTTTACAAGAAGTGTGCCGCACATAACCATTGTGCATCGGTTTTTTTTTTTTTTATTTTTGCAAAAACTCAGAATTCGCCCCCCTCAGTACTTACATCAAGTAAGCCGCACTTTTTCCCCTTTTACAAAGAGAAACAGTTTTTTTTAAAGAAAGAGAACACCAAAACACCAAAAAACCCCCAACTCTTAAACTATAGTTTGACCATTTTGAAATGTGGAATTTATTCCTTATGATCATAGTAGTCAAAATCTTGTATTTTCATAATTCGTACATTAAAATAAAAAAAACCAAAAAGAATTATCTGATAGCTTGTTTATTTAAATTTCTAAATGCCTTTGTATATCTATTATTTACTGAGTGTTGCTTATTTGACTTTGATATAATGCAAAATAAAAACATTAAAAAGATTAAAAAACTTTATTTGATGATAAATTGCTTAAGAAAACTTGATAATTTGCTATGTTTATAAATTATTCGATATAATTAACAAATAATAAACATAAAAATGCTAAAATTGAAAATTTTAAAAGACTTAAAACTCATAAAGTATGTCGCACTTTTTATAAAGTGCGCCGCACTTTCAGGGCTGAAACTAAACAAAATGCTTGTTTATTCATTTTTGAACAAAAATTGCTTAAACTTAAAAATGCTATTTGTTTATTGATAATATGTAAATGTAAAAAGGTATTGATATCTATTTTAACTACTCAATTTGATTGTTTTAATGTTGGTCCTTTTTTCTGTAAGGAGTTATGGATCAAATTCAGTTTTGAGAAATAAAATTTGCTTAGGAATAGATGTCGTTGTTAATTCGAGTGATATCAGTTGAAGGATCGGAGGTAGAACTCTCCAGAATTTCAAGACACTGCTAACAGTGGGAAAAAGAAAGCTATGGTTTTCTATCAGATGGATACCGAAGAAATTAGCGATAGATTCGTGGCTCCTTGTTTTGTCAATGGGCTAGAAGCTTATGATGGTGAGATTAATATCTGAGTAGAGGAGAATATGATCTCAAATGAGTATGCAGTAAAGCTATGCTTGGAGCATGAAGTCAAAAGAGGAAATAAAGTGGTCAAAAAGGAACTAATTATTGCACTCAGAGGTGAGATCTACTTTGTAAAATTCATTATCAACCCAGAAGAAGATGATGTTAAACCTGAGGTGATTTTTGGTAGATCATTCTTACACATGACCAATGCAATTACAGATTTCAGGGCTAGAACCATCACTATATACCATGATGTTGATCCATTCTTGGAAGAAACAAAAGAAGAAGGAAAGAGCAATGATGATTGGGACCATTTGCTTGATTTCAACATAGATGATATACCACTGTTGGGTGAAGAAGGACTTTCGCCATCCGTATGCAAAATGGGGAAGAGTAGCCGTAATAAGAAGTGGGCAACAGAAAACCTTAACTTTTTCTATCAAGATATAGGAACATCTTCATCAGCTGGTGGTCATTTAACCCAAGAAGAAGCAGCTAAAGAAGCAATAGCAATTAGATTGAGTCGAATGTTTCCTTGATTAGAGGAATTAAAGGCTCAATATTCGAGACTATGGAATATAGATGACATATATAAGAAAAAATTTTGATGAATTTTGGAAAGACGAGGTGGAATTAGATGGAAAGATTGTAACAGAAGAAGAGGAAGCAGTAAAAAGAATTAAGGGAGAGGCACTAAAAGAAAAATAAGATCCTAGAGCTTTTATATTACCCATAAGACTAGAGGGACAGGTTAACGAAAATGCGTTAGCAGATACTGGGTCGGATATAAATAATATGCCTTTCTGGATCTATGTGCAGTTAGGGAGAGAAGATATAAAGAAAGTGGATAGAGAAATCATGATGATAAATCACACTCAGGTAGAAGCTATGGGTATGTATCCTAAAGTTCTTTTTCTGTCAGGTAGAGTGACTACCTGCTTGCCAAGTTTTAATGCTTAGATATTATGATCGACAGTGATTCACCAATAGTTGTTGGTCGTGGATTCCTATGTACGATTAGTGCCATAGTCAATACTCCTGAGAGACTTTTCTTAACCTTTGATGGGTTTTGTCACCAAACCTTTCGTGCTGCAAGATCATATTTTATGAGAAATGCAAAAAGTGATAGTGATGACGAGGAAGAATACCAGATAAAGAGGAACAAGTTTAGAGCACCGATATATGGACCAAATCCTGCACCATACTTGAACTGTAATGATCCAGATGTGCGATCGTTAGCTATACAAACCGTACTAACCTTTTCGAAAAATTTGTTGTTTGGAAAAGGCTCTTAGTTTCCTGGCTCATTACTCAGTGCCATAAAGCAAGTCAAATTGGAACCTGTTCTAGGGCTGTATATTAATGAAGAAGAAGCAACATGTCAATGACGAACCGAGGGATAAGATTGTTTGATCCGGTTGGGAACATTTATCTTGCCAAGGATTCAACAACAAAGAAAAACGGACAGGGAAAATTAGCAGAAGTACCTTAAGTGAGTGACTTCATGTCCACCCAAACTAGTTTTTGGAATGAAGAGTGAACAAGGTGGGAATTAAAGGAGAACTATATAATCCGTTTTTTTATATTAATGTTATAAGAATTAAAATCATTTGTTATAAAGCCTAATGGATTACATTTGATGTACAGAATTTAATCCGATATATGATAATTATTAATATCAAGTTATTATGATGAGCTAAAATTATGTTGATGATTATAAAAAGTACAAACAAGTTTTGTGTAGCTTTTGATTTAAATAAAAATAATAAAATATATATTATTTATATATATATATTAGGATATATACATATATATTTATTTTAAATATATTAGGAAAGTTAGCGCACGGCAGGGAGTGCCGGCCGCACTTTTGAGTGGGTTTCTTAGATAAAACTTCACAAACACGATTTTAACCATTTATAAAAAAAGACTCACACACACTCACCAAAACCGCCGGGGTTCTAACAAAAACAGAGAAAAAGTTTTCAAAGATCAATCTACAAAGTTTTTAATCATGCCTAGGGTATGTTTATATCATCCCTTAACTTGTTTATTATCAATTTGTTTTAAATTGCTTATCATTTAGGGTCTATAATAATTAGATTAGGAAAACTTAAATCCATGTGTTATATGAACAATTGACCCTTTGAATTAGGATATTTAGAAGTTATTTGATGCATGCTGCTTGATATGGATTAATCTAAAAAAACACTGTTCATGTTGTAAATTTACATTTAAAAATAATTGTTTAAAGATCATAATTTTTTTATCAGCCCAGAAAGTACGCCGGTTTTTTCCCAAAACCGCCGCACTTTGCCTTTATTTTCTAGGAAGTACGCCGCACATTTTGCCTAAGAATGTAACAGAATGTTTCAAAAACCATCAAAACTATGACCATTGGTATCAAATCATTTATAACATAACTATAACTTTATTGTTGATTGTTGATTTATGAGAGGACTATGGGGATACACAACGATGAGGAGGCCGGATCATCACGATCCAAACGCTCAAGACATGAAACCGTGGAAGAGGTATTGCTTCCACAAGTTCACCACGAGCTCTTGCTGTGGGAAGGATGTAACAAAGATGCAAAGTCTAGGTACAACACTAGATTGGCCCAATTGCTTCCCAGACACATTTACTCACCTTATATCGTAAATTGGGATGTGCTAAACCGAATGGATTATGATGGAGAAAATGATGACATGTTAAGAATTAAGGTGCGTGAAGTTGAATCAGATGAAGATATATTTACTTCGGTGGCTTAGATTAGAGCTTTTAATATCAATGAGCTAATTTATGCCGAGCTTTGCCATTAGTTTTATTCTACCTATGAGTTTGATGAAGTGTGTGCTGATGATGAGTTGCAAACTAAGAAGATCATCAAGTTTAGACTTGGTGGACGTGGTCATAATTTAACCTTGTTGGAGTTTGCTCGAAGGTTGGGACTGTATCAAGCAGTTGAGCTAGAGGAAGATAGTTTTAATGTTTACTTTGAAGGATGTTTACATAATGATGATAATTTAAATGCACGGGATTATTGGTTAAGCATTAGTCGAGAGGATAACCTTGGTTTGTCTAGGAGTCATACTTCTACTATCAGGAGACCAATTTTTAGGGTGATCCACAAAATTATCACTTATGGTTTGTGTCAAAGGAACGAATGGGTACTGATTAGGTACATAAAGTAAGTTATTTGTGATCTTATGTATGTTTGATGCTAGACACCAAAATGGGTCATGCATTTATGTTGCCGTAGGTGATTACGAGATGGATGAAGAGGAAAAGTGCTTGGACCGAGAGACAGAGTCAAATTTGCTGTGGTCAGTTTATTTCAAAGCTTGCTAGGAAAAGCAAGGTGTTGATTGAGGATGTAGTGAGGAGCTTAAGTGCTCCGGTTTACTGCAGGGATTTGGATACAACTACACTTAGAGATTTGATTGATTCTGATGGTAAGCTTATTCCTGAAGATCCACAGTCGGGTGTACCTAGAGTTGGTATTTCTAGACCTTCGAGGGCATCTATGCAGGATTTGTATGATAGGATAGGTAGGATGGAGATACGCCAAGAGGCGATAGAGCGGTACGAGTATAGGCAGTCATAATCAACTAGGACAGGTTCCCCCCTCCCGTGAGTGGTCGAGCACATGGCTGGGGTTTATAGTGTTTTCCAATTCCAGGGATCTTCAACCCACTGGACTTTCAACAATACTACATGCGCCACCACAGTATCAGAAAGCAGCAACAACAGGTAATGATGAGTAGTGTCGAGATGACACGAGTTGGTTGTGTGACTGCATGTTTTGGGTCACTTATGTTTTAAAACAATTTCTCTAGAAAACAATTATTATTATTATTTGGTGTGTAAAATGCCGATGTTTGGCATTAAAACAATATTAATCAGTACTTTAGATTAATGATTAATTAGGATATTATTATTATTTGTTTGCGAAATGTTTTTATTTGTAACCCGAAGAAGAAAAAAAATAATAAGTCGCGAAGCAGAAATGAGTGAGCCAAAGATTCAAAAATGTCTAAACACATTGAAAAGTATTATTTCACTTTCCCATTTTATCTTTCTCTATATTTTCACATTGAGGACAATGCTCATATTAAGTATGGGGGGGGGGGGGGATAAACTGGAAAAGTTAGAATTTTTAAGAAAAGTTAAAAGAAATTTTTGAAAATAACATTTTAGTATCATATTTAAGAATCTTGACTTTGGATTGATCTACATACTGCATATTTATACCTCCAGAAAAAATTGTAAGGATTAGATCTTAAGAATTCAGGTATCTATCTTTGATACATAAGATGATATTTATCTTTAGCTTTCTCAAGTTAAGGAGTGAGCAATTGAAGATATCTCGTCCATCGTACGGCTATGTATATGTAGATTTGTCGCCTTTTCTGGAGTATTGATATCGATTTAAAATTATATGAGTGTGCCGATGATTTGTTAATTCTAGAACTTGTGCTTAAAATCTTTATAAGACCGCAGTTGAAAGGCGTTCGTGTGATATAAACATTTTATTGATTAAGAGATGATAAAAATATAAATATAAGTAAATAATAATTTTGTTCAAAAAGATTTCAAATATAATTATCTGAAATTTTATCCGTACGAATTGAAGAAAGTAAATGCTGATATTGTTGTTTAAATGAAGTGCGAATGTTGCAAAGTTCTAAGTTTGTCTGAAGTAGTGTGCTTATCCTAAGTATGGGGGAAAGCAAGTTTCCCCCAAGATTAAAGTGGTATAAAAAAATAAAAAAGAGAATCATCTAAAGGAATGAGTTGGATGCATTACGGATAAGGTGAATTTTGATTTTGTTACAAACCTTTTTCAACAAATAATTAAAATCTCACTTTTCTCCTTAAATGATCATAAGCTACTATAAGCTCAGCAGCTCTCATGAGTCTATAAGCTCATGATTTGAGCTTAATTTGGTTTTAATTATACATTGAATATCTAAAATCAGTTAATAATATTTACCTTTGCTTTTTGGACTTTGAAACTCATGGAAGGAGAGCCAAAAAAGGAAGGGCTCTCAAGGACTATTACTGGCTTATTGTAAATAAGCCAGAGCTGTTGATTAAGCTCAATTGAGCCTTGAAGCTTCTGTTTAGCTGAAGTTACTTGTAAGTTTTTATTTTACTTTCCTTGTCTTAAATTTTTAGTTTAGAATTGCTTAAAAATTGCTTAAATAACTTAGAATTGATTATTTGCTTATTAATTGTGCTTAACTGTTTTCTAGCTGCTTATTTGAATTTAATAATGTTAATTAGTGCTTATTAATAATCTGTTTTAGGCTGAATTACTTTAGATCATTGTAGTTTTATTTCTGTCTTAAAAACATATAAAAACCAAAAATATTAGTTAGCATCTAGTGTAGATCTTTAAACTTAGATTAATCAGTTGTTGATTTATGCTTATTAGGGGTAATATAAACTTTATGATATCTGGTATTTAGGACTTATTCATTAGATTATCATTTTAATTGCTTAATCAAATCTGTCAAGTAGCTTAAGGGGTGTTTGGTTTAGTCTTATTTGACCATCAAAAGTCAAAGTAAACTCTTAATTTTGCTTGAGTCAGTTTCATTCTCACTTATGATCATTAGGAAAAGCATTTTCAAAAGTTAGTTTTCAAAATCTACAAGTTAGGGCTTAATCTAAATGTGTCAGCACCAGGGGAGGTAATTTCCTTAAGCTAGTTTGTTAGATTTTTGATTCAAGCCTTTTTAAGCTTAAAATTTGTTCATATTGTGTTTGAACACACTCACTTGAGTGTGCAATGCAGGAGTTACCACTAAGGTAACCTGCATTTTTGGTTTTGGTCATTTGAAAAAGTTGCATCAGTAAGAACACACTGCAGTCTTAAACTGCAGTGTTTTTGATCTAAAATTAAGCTAGTTTAAGTGATTATTAGCTTCTATCTTTCAGTAGGTTTTTAGATTTCATTTAGTTTAGTATAGATTAGGCCTTAAATTTTCATTACCTAGCTTATTTGCTTTAGTACATTTAGCTTTAAAGTTTTCAAAAATCTTAAAATCCAAAAGCCAGAAACAGTAGGTTATACCAAGTAGCTTTTAATTCTAAGATTAGCTTATAGGAATAGGCTTTATAAGTTAGATTCATAGCTTATTGGTTGTTTAACTAGCTTTCAAAAGCTAAGGTTCTGAACTTGCTTAATAAGCATTTGAGCTTATTGGATCTTTAAGCTTTAAATTTCCTTTTCTGAGTTAGCAGTTTTTGCTCTTAGATTTAAGAAGCTTAATGTGGTTTAAACTAAAGTAGCTTTTCATTTCTAGTTTCCTTACATTATAAGCTGTTAGGAACAGCTTTTGGTTTGAAATTTGAGCTTATTTTGAGCATTTTGCAAGTGTTTAAGTGAAAATGAGCTCAAAAGCTCACTTTCTGTAACAGCTTTATAATAAGCTGTTTAGAGCTTAATTTTAAGTTTCAGCTTATACTTGTTTTGTTAAAAATGCTTAAAAACGTGTCTTCTTTAAATTCTAGTAATTAGTTTTTGCAAAAAGTGAAAAATAAAAAAAATAACAAAAAGGGGTTTGCCTGCCTCGAACCCACGACCTCTTGCACACAACACCCACGTCTTACCATCATGCTTCAATAGCTCATCCATCCTCTTTTCTCCTCATTAAATACTTATACACATTTTCATTTCCTTTTTAGTTAATAAGCCGTAGCTTAACTACGGGCTTATTGAGCTTATTTGTTAAGCTGACACCTTCTTTTTATTTTTCCTTTAATCTTTGTTGCATTTTAGATTTTCCCTGAATTTTTCAGATTTTTCCTTTTATTTTATTAATTTCTAGGATTTTTCGAAGGATTTATTCTTAGAAAATACATAAAAAATAGAAAAAAGTTTCAGAAAATTACAAAAAAATAGTTTTTAGTTTTATAAAAAATAGCTTTAGGTTTACATTAAGAAAAATCATTTTCACCACTTTTAGATTTTAATTTTCATTTTTGAGCTTTTAATTTTAAGTTTAAAAATAGGATTTTAATTTTAAAAATAGTTGAAAATAGTTTTTTGAGTTTTTATGTTTTTTTAGACTTTTCTAAGTTTAAAAATCATTTTTCTAATTTTTTAGGACTTAATTTGCTATTTTTTAGTATTTAATTAGTTTAAATTAGTTTTTAATTCGTAACAAATTCAAAAATAAAGAAAAAAAATGTTTTTCTTTTTCTTAAAATTTTCTTTTGTCCTCTTTTAGGTTTAGAAATTTAGTTTGCATTTTTAAGAGTGAATTTGAGTTTAGTTGCTTAATTGTCGCGTTTTATTTGCTCCCGTAAATTGTTTAAGTGTTTAAGTGCTTTTAATTGCTTATTTTAATTGTTGCTTTTAATTAGTAGTTATAGAAACTCAAAAATATCTTCTCTCTAATTCAAATCACAATCCAAGCTAAAGCAAGGTTTCAATTTCACAAGTCGTTGGGAAAACGACCCGGGTGATCATACTTCCCGGTTAAGTATACATATTATATATTATATATATATCTTTTAAGAGTGAATTTTACTTAGGGAATTTTCTTAATTGCTCTTTTAGAAATATTATTAGTATATTTTATTGTGTATCAGTCAACCACCATGGTTGACTAGAATCCTATCTATACTCTTGGAGACTACTCCAAACCTAGCCACGAGGGCTATAAGAATACCATCAATCTCCCCGTAGGGAACAACGTGGTACCTCTTTGATCCAACACCATCCAGTTGGTGCAAGACGGATGCTCATTCCACGGACTTCGGTCCGAGGATCCAAACCAACACCTCAAGGATTTCCTAAAACTAGTGGACTTACTTGACCTTGACGGTGGAAATAGGGAAAGAACGCCTGCGTTTATTTCAATTTTCCCTTCGCGATCAAGCTAGCAATTGGCTTGAACGTCTTCCAGCAGGATCCATCACCACATGGGAGGATCTTACTACCCGATTCCTTGCTTAATTCTTTCCACCGGGAAGGACCGCAAAACTACGCAATGATATCCTGATGTTCCAACAACATCATGGAGAATCTCTATCCGAAGCATGGACTCGTTTCAAGGACTTACTCCAAAAAGTCTCTCATCATGGCATCGATCGTTGGCTTCAAATCTAAATTTTTTATGATCATATCTCCTTTCATCTTAAGTGCGAGATTGACCGCACCGCCGGCGAAAACTCCGCAATAAAAATGCCGACGAATATTGGGAAATCATTGAGAACCTCGCTCTCTACGACCATGAGGGTTGGAATGATACAAAAGAATTCGTCAAACCAGTCAAGGCTATTTCTACACCTCAAGGCATCTCAAAAACACCTGACCGAAGACTCCTTGAGCTCGAAGACCAGATTAACTTCTTACTAAAAGGATCGCGACCAACCCCTAGGAGCTCAACACACATGCCTCATGCTTATGCTGATGTAGTCCATTCCAACCCTCGCCCGTAAAACCATAAAGAGCCGTCTAAGCTGAATCCCTTTACTTTCCGTAAACGTACAGGTCTAAGCCCTCAACCCTAAGCATTAGGAACTACTTTTGAGGCTCGAGTAAAGGACTACATGGCAGCACACTCCGAAAGAATGGAAATAATTAAGAACACCATTTACAAGCAACGCGAGGAGATCAACGACAGAATGACTAAAATGTTCGGACTTCTCAAGGAACTCACGACCAGCAAAGCCCCTGAAAAAGTATTGATAAGGGAAGAAACCAAATTCCCCATCACCAAGAACGTAAACTCTATCTCTCTAGCAAGAGGAGAGGAAGAAAGGAGTGACAAGACGGATGAGACACTCGACAACACTGAAAAGCCTACCGTAACAGAAATGGAAATACCAGTGATGGAAGCCGAAAGGAGTAATGAAACTAAAAATAAACCGATAAAAAAGGCTGAAAGGAAAGAAGTGGAAGAAGTACTCAGTTCTCGGCCTGTAGAATATTATCTGAAGCATAGGATTAATGAAAAACTAATCGAGGGACTAGTCGATAATAATAGGTTCAATGACTCTCTGTCTAGGGCCCGAGTTGGGAAGGTAAAAGGAAAGACATATAATGTGTTGCCTCGGGGGCCTGTTTATGAAGCGATCCTCAAAAAGAAAATAACAAAGAAGGAGGACGTCAGAGGGAATTTTGAAATACCTTGCAGCATAGGGGGCCTTAAGCATGTGAATGCCCTCGTCGATTAAGGGTCCGATGTGAACGTCATGCCCTACACCACCGAGATGAGACTTAAGAATGACATAGAGCCCATAGCCCCCACTATGACTATGAATAGGCTAGTCCTGGAATGGGAAGATAAAGCTTCACCTAGAAAGGGAGATAGAGTTCAACCAATAGAAGAGCAAAATTTTCAAAGGCAAGCATCCCACTCTTATTACAACCAAGGGAGGAATGAAAGATGAAGGAGAAGTCACGTAAGGACGTGTGACTTCGAGTCTAGCTACAAGACTCATAAATAAAAAAAGCGCTTCTTGGGAGGTAACTCAATATTTACTTTTCCCGTAATTAGGAGTGTCATGTGTTTTTGTCTTTTCATTTTATTCTATCATGTTCGAACTCTATCTTGTAATCATGCTTTGTATTGTTTTTAACCTCGTCTTAATTTTAATCAAAGGTATTTTGCAAATAATAAGTGTAGGGGAAATTTATCCAGTTTTTGAGCCAAATTCAAACATGTTAAAGAATTGTTTAGATTAATTCACGTCAGTTTCGAGTCATATGAGTAAATTGTCAAATATCAGGTTTTATGCAACTATTTGTACAGGAATTAACTTATCGAATCAAGTGCAGGAAATTTTTCATCAAAAACAAAATTTTTGTTTTCACAGAACCTGGAGACGGCGTCACGATTTACACGCGACGCCGTCACTATGACACCTGTGACGGGGCCAGGATTCTCCTGCCAGGTCCAGAAAACTTAAAGTTTTTAACTATTTTTGAAAATAAAACTTGCATAACATTTAAAATATGAAATCTTCTGTTATAAACCTGTAAAAACCAATAAGTTTGACAATTCTCTCATCCTATCTTTACTGCTTTATCGAGTCAAACCCTAAATTCATATTGTATATTTGTATATCGCACATTTTATGCTTGGTATAGTTGTCTTTGTCTTTGATTACAAGTTATATTTGATGAGAAGAAGCTTGGAAATTCTTAGGAAGTTTCATTGGATGATTCTTGGATGACAATTTAACCAGTTATCACATGTTTCTTCTTCGTTATTAAGCAAACCAGGGGAGTACTAGTTTCTTTTCCTTATTTTCTTTTCCATTTAATTCGTTTTTACGGGTACTTTTATAGAACATTGGGGACAATGTTCAACTTAAGTGTAGGGGAAAAAATAAGCCTTAGAAACTATTCTTTCATTTGCCATTTGCTTTGTCTTTAAAATAATGGGTAATATATCAAAACATAGCATAAGAGGTAATTTTGACTCAAATTTAAATTTTTTTATGACACATACCAACGAAAACCAAGTATTAAGAGCGTCTCATGGATAGGAATTTATATTACTAGCACAAAAACCCTCAAATTCCACCCCCAAAATGTGAGGTTCGCCCTTAGATGTTATACCTTTAGCTTGTTTGAGTTAAGGAGTGAGCAATCATGTGTGTCTATTCCGTCGTTACGGATGTGTATGCGTGGTTTTGTCGCCTTTTCTAGAACATTGGAATGGTTACTTAGGATAATATGAGAGAGTAACCGGTAGTATATTAATATTCTAGGAAAAACTTGTTTTTTTGGTGATGCAACCCGAGACCGCATAGTAAAATTTAAGGATTTGCTTGATAAGAGGTCTTAGATTAACCCATAGTTTATAACCTGTAATTGTTATGATGGTCACACCGATACATAAACTACTATCGCACAAAAAAATCCCTTCAGCCATGCCACTCACCTTTAGTGCAAGGATACCCAAGTACAACCCTCCGAGCCTATTCCCTTTCACGTTCCATAATTTTCTGTTAAGCCAGACTAATTAATGAAACAACATATTTCACACCTAACACCAATCGTTACACCCAAAATTGCCTTAGCCTACTTTGTATGTACTCGCTATTAGTACTCTTATTTGTGTTAAAACCAAGTTAATTATTTGATATTGAGTACACGGTTGCTAAGTCCTTATCCTTGTAAATACAGTTTTAGGACGATTGGGATTCATGGTAGTATTTATTTCGCGGAAGAATGGGGAAGAAAAGTTAAGTCAATACCCCCATATGTTTGTTAGATGATCTCCATGTTATTTTGATCCACCTCAAATCGGGTCATTAGTTAGATTGTAAATATCGAGCATGTAAAAGCTCAAGTGTAGGGGTATGTGTTATAAACCCTATGTTGTGATGTATTATGTTATTCAAATAAAAAAGAAAAAGAAAAAGAAAGAGATTGATGTAGAGTTGTGTAGAGTTTGTATATCTTCGTCCGAGTCTTGGCTTAGCAACCAAACCAAAGTGTATTCGTATAAATAATTAGCTAACCCTTCCACTCCAAATTCACCTAAAGCCACCCAAATGTATCCCATCCGTTTCCATTTCCATTTTATGTTATCTTACACCTACACCCCACAACCTTTTAAAAAGACCTCTTAAATAGTAATGAATAGTGCTTGCGCCTAGCGGTGGAGGTTTGATCCTTTACCAAGCCTATGGTAATTTATATGCTATGACAGGTAATGAGTGTTGATTTTCCGTTTCCCCTTTTTGTTATAATTTATTATACACTCGAGTGAAAGAGAGAATCCCAAACACATATGTGAGGTGCTAGTATGTACTTTCTATGCTTTTAATTACGAGGTCTAGAAAGTTGTGTTTTAAAATACTTTTAAAGAGTAAGTAAAATGACCTTCATATTGCTATTGTCTAGGTAGAAAAGCCTTTTAAAGAGTAAGTAAAATGACCCTCATATTGCTATTGTCTAGGTAGAAAAGCCTATTTGCTTGAGGACAAGCAAATCCCAAGTGTAGGGGTATTTGATGAGGTGTCATTTATACACTTTTTTGGGGTCGTTTAACCCTCTAAATCGTGCGTTTATGCCCAAAATAGGTACTTAATCGTTCCTTTTCAGGTATTTTGTATTTGGAAGGCATTTGAAAGAAATACACGTGACTTGGGCTCATTTAGAGAAGAAACGGACAAGACTACGGACCTACACCAACATCTCTCAAGAATTTCTACTCAAAAGCTAGAGATGGCGTCACAGAATACACGTGAGGCCGTCACAACCCATCTCAAGACGGCGTCACAATACCTCCAGACGGCGCCAGATTGTACGACCCAACCCATTATCTAGTATATTCTATTCATGACGGCGTCACGATTAACACGGGACACCGTCATAGTGATTTTCCTATATATACAAATCCGTTTTTAGGGTTTTAAGTGTGTAACTTTAGAGTAAAAGAAAGGGACGAACCCTAGTTCGTTTAGCAGCTATTAGGGACGATTTTAGGGCCTCAAAACCCTATTGTATTTCCTTCAACTCATGTTTTAATCAAGTAAGACTATCTTAATCATTCAATATGTTTTGTTGTGTGATTCTTATCTGTTCTTACTTTATCTTTAACATGCTTGGCTAAACCTTCTATTATGTTTATTTATGATTGTATGAAACCTAGGATGTAGATCTTAGTGGTGTTGCTTCTTGTGATGAATATGCATGTTAGGTCTTAGAAAACCAGCTTTTGTCTGTATCGCTGTTGATATGTCTAGGAAAACATGATTGTGTAGAAAGGATACCATCGGGTAACAGTCTTCATACTACCTTGCCCCTTTTATGGTTGATCCACTCTTAATATATTTCAAATGCATTTAATATACTCTTAGGGGCCTTGTAATAGTCTTCATACTACCTTACTTGTGTGTTGCCTTAACGGAATATTAAATAGACGACGGGTTCGTGTAATTCGTTCATGACTTAGGAAATAATTACATAGATCATCACAAGTGTGACAAAGCAACAACACTAGGAGAAGCAATCTAGGGAGTAATACATGATTAAATAAACACGATCTTTATTTATATTGTTAATCACCAACACTTAGTTTATTATTTAATTTAATAGCTAAAACCAATCCTAATCTCTCTATTATACGATTTTCCTACTTTCTATAAAACACAAAAACACAAAAAGAATTTTCTCTCAACCTCTAGAATTCTGTTAGACCATGATCAAGCATCCCCAACCTATTCCCCTAGAGAATGATAGCTTTCAAAAATATTTAGATTCGAGTTGTATGTTTAACCAATTCACAATATGAACAAACAATATAACAATCTAAACTAAAGCTAAATAACAATGACAATAATATGAAGAGATAAGGAAAGGAACAATCAAACCAAGACGCCAAGATTTTATAGTGGTTCGGCTACGAAGCACCTCTTCGCCCTACTCCACTCCCCGAGTATCCTACTCGAGATTTCACTATGTCAACAAGCTCCCTTTAGGCGGAGAAAACCGTTTACACGTCGCTTACGTTATTTTCCGACACTAAGCTAAATGTCGAGTCCTAATCTTAGCTAGAACCAATCTACCACTTCACAATCAATACACAATCACTAGATCTACACTATCGGATTTACACACAATCCGAATCACACAAATACACAAGATAATTACAATAGAGATTTGATACTTAGAAGAAGAGAGGAGAGATCACTAAATAACAATTCGTTTCTTGGCGAATACGAATGTTCTTCTCTTGCACTTGAATGAGAAAGAAGAGATGAGAAGAAGAGATTAGATCACTTGAAACAAGATCTAAGAATGTTAGTGATCAAGAGATTTAGAGAGAGAAAGAAGATTTTTAGAGAGAGAAAGTTATCTGAAAATTTTGTGCTAAGAGGTGTGTTTTTCTGCAAGGAATGGAGCAGTATTTATAGGCAGGAAAACCCAACGGTCACTGGGGGCGGTCCCGGCGGTCCCAGATATATCTGGGGGCCGCCAGGCCTATAAGGGGGCCGCCCAGTAGACTACGCTCCTGTTTTTGTCTTTTTGTGGGGAATGTTGTATCTGGTATGGAACCTTCCATTTTGGGGGGAAAATTTGAATTTCAAATTTTAAGTTTTTAATAAAACTTTTCTTTTAATTAGAAAATATTTTGTATAATTATTTTTGTGAAATTCTTTTGTAAAAATATGATGGATAAGAGAAAAATATTTTCTTGATCACTAATCATGCTTAATGATTTGTTTGTTCATACCTTAAGTGATTACTAATCTTAGAAATGGAATTTTACGATTAATAATTTGTAAACATTTAATTTTATCGTAAACGTTTTTACATTTTGTTATTATCAAAACGTTGAGAGGTCAAAAAATATAAATAACGTTTTTAGACATTATTTGTATTAACATAAGTTATACTATATATATGGTAATCTTCCCTTCTATCTAACGTTACATATGTCCTCCCTCGTGTGGATAATACCGTCAAGGGTGATGACCTGAAGTGCTGGCCGGCCTGCTGCCGCACCATGAGGAGGGGGAATGGGTGGACGAGTTGGTAGAGGAGGTAAAAGAATGAGAGAGCCTAAGACAAGGAATGTTGAACCAACTGGTGAACCTGAGGGTCAAGGAAATGACCAAGCTGTTGAAGTTAATGAGGGTGTGGATAGAGTCCCTGACTTCTCCACAAATATAGCCCAGCAATTACAGAACTTGCTTCCTACTATTGTAGCCCAAGTAGGCAGCCAAGGTAGTAATTGGGGCAAGAAGATGAAATGAAAGCACTAAAGGGACACTTTAAGCATTAGTGAAACAATAAGCACCACAAAGAATTTAATAAGCTAAGAATAAGCTAAATAAGCAATTGCTACAGTACTTTTTAAGCAAAATTTAAAAGGAATGTACCTCTAACCCTTGCTCAAAACAGGGTTTTTGAAACCTAATTAAGCTCTAAAACCCTACCCAAAGCTTATAAATAAGCTTAAACTAAGCAATAACCAATAAGCCTTCCAAAATAGCTTATTCATCCATTCTTGATCACACAGTAACCTTGCCTTTTCTTTTAAATTTTTCTTAAGGTTTTCAAAAACAGGTTGTAAAATGGCTTATAATGAGAGCTTAAAAGTTTTAAAGAGATAATTGAAATTTAGAACACAAATGTAGACTAAAACTGAATTTTCATTAAAAATTGAAGTACAAGTACATGAAAGACTTTAAACTGAAAACTAAAACTTAAAACACTAAAAATTACATAAAAACTACTCTAGCCTCAAGGGCTTTACAATGCTTAAATAGGAAAACATAAGCTAGGGTTCACTTGGTCTTCGTCTCTTGTCTTCATGCAAGTGTGCTTTCTTGTAGACACAAAATTGAGGTGTGTTTGTTGTGTGAGTGAAACAAAGATGTAATCCTGGCCTTTGATAGTCCCTTGTGCTACTTTGATTTCTTGGCAGTCGTTGGATCTTGTCTCGAAAATAGCGGGATTGCCAAATGGGATTAGGGGTTTAGTGGAGGTGAGGGTTTAGTTTGATCCATGGTGTATTGGTGTGAGGTTGAGTGTTATAGGGAGAAGGAAAATGTAGAATTCTAGTAATCTTATGATCAAACCAAGACCAAGAGTGAGATGTGGGTTGTGATGTTAGAGATAGAATGGATGG
>BQNB010081012.1:0-24035 GCA_026074375.1 Tanacetum coccineum
TAGAAAGATTCAATACTACAGCTAGAAATCCTGTAAAGGAGATTCTTCTTAAATTAAATCTACCTGATCATAGGTCAATCCTCACGGATTCAAAGGTTACTCCAACCAAACACGGGCGAATTACAAAGCCATATTCGTCCCCTCGCTTTATTGCTATGTGTTTTAATGCATGATACTTAAAGATGAAGGTGAAGGTACCTGATTCCAGCTGACTCACAAGATTCATAGCCACATGCTCATACCCGACCGATAAACATAAAGACATCATGAAAGCTCAAGTACATGTTTAAGACTTTTGCTACTCTAATACCGTACGTCTTTCTTGAAGTGACGAAGTATTAAAGTTAAAGAATTTTAAAGGAGTTTTTGTCACTCTGATACCGAACATCTTTCTCGAAGTGATGAAGTATTATAGTTAAAGAACCTCAAGAAAGATGCAATATTAAAGCTTTTCAAGATAACATATCAAGAAAGGTATGAGCATGTCGGTCCAGAAGTCACAAGTTTACAAGATGGCAAAGTTTACAAGATGGCGAATCGAGATTATGCTTGGTTGATGATCTCAAGGTTTTCAATATCACATTTTCACACTCAAGTCAAGATAAAGGAACAAGCTCAAGCCTAAAGTCAATGATCACTACATTAACTCATAAGTTAATGACATAAGTTAAAGACTACGAGCTCAAGACTAAAGATAAAGCATAGTATGCTAGGTTTAAGTTTTTGTAAAATGGAGTGACCTCCCTTAGGGGGAGATTGTTAAGAACACGAAAGTGTCGGTCACTTCCATAGATAATTGTAGTTAGCTCGTTAAGTTAATTTTTAGAAACTTACTAGGCTAGTTAGCTAAAGCCCATGGACAACCCCATAAAGGCCCAAGCCCATGTCCACATGTAAGTATTTATACACCTCTCCATGCCTTGGAGAGGTGGTAGGTTGACACACTTATGCATTTCATTTCTATGTTTACTTTCTCTCTCTAGGTATTCATTCAACCTACTCTCTCTTTAGAATCACCTCTCTTTCCTCCTTATCAAGTATGTTATTAGATTAGTCTTCAATAAAAATATGATTAAACTACATCTAATCTGTACTGAAATGTGATCAGATAAAATGGACTCAATGCACTCTACACTTAGCATGTACTACGATTACGATGCACATGTTAAGGGGGAGCTTTTAGTAATTATGAAAAAAACTCTCAAAGTGTAAATCTTTTGATATTTATATCAAACACTTTGATTAAACTTTTCAATGGTTTTTGAAGGATTGTGATGGAATACCCAAAAGACCGACCATGTACTTAAATTTATGGAGTTATAAGGTGGTTAGGCATAGGTATTCAAATCCCATGATCCAGCCAGAACCGGAGGGATCTACCCAGGGATATCCACTAGTTAGTATAGAAGTCCTTAGGTATGATACAAAAGGAGAAAAAGTGAGAATCATGAATAATGCCGACTGAGATGGAGCTAACACTAGAACAAACCCAACAAGGTGTTAGTTATGAAGTCTCGGTAAGCATTGAAGGGGTTGAAGAATGAAAAAGAAATGTAAGGATAAAGGGTGAAAATAAAGAAGCCATCCATACACTTAGGCAGAAACCGGGTCAATACATAAACTGTCGGAAACACTAAGTTGTTGTCAGACATTGAAGACAGTCATGGACCCAGTGACGCTATGCACAACCCTCGCTATCCACTCAAGGTCTCTTAAAAGACTCTTGTTTCATTTCTCACAAAGATTATACGCATTTCTATCGATTTTCTCACTCCGAGTTAGTTTATATTGAAAAGGTAGCAGTCTGCTCCAGCCTCCGATCACTAAAACCAAAGTGCACTATTGAGTATAGAGCCAAAAGAGATCATCCATAAATCTCATTAGGACACTTGTCAAAATTATGCTTGATATCTCACACAATGTGAATAACGAGAAATATATAAAGATTCCTACGCATTATCCTTGTGATTTTGTCAGAACATTAGAGTGATACTTAAGTAATCATAGTGAAGATGGAAATCCTGCTTGAGCCAACATCAAACAAGCTCATGGTAGGTGACTTGTGTGATTCTATATTAATCAAACTTGTGACAATTGGAAAAAAACGATGGTGCGATTCTATAAGAATCATACTTGTTCCAGGTTATGAATTGACGATTGATGATGAATTTTGAAATGATTAACACTCTCGATGTGTCACAAAACCACTTTAGCAAGTGACACGTTGATTGATTTTCAAATCAATTTTTTATTTCAATCGGTGAGATAGTAAATCGCTAGTTCACTCTTATTGTGTTGTCTGCTTTGAGATGTTCCGATAATGAGAACATGCTGAGTATGATGAATCTAATACATATGTGTTAGAAAGATTCAATACTATAGCTAGAAATCATGTCAAGGAGATTCTTCGTAAATTGAATCTACCTAATCACAGGTCGATCCTTACGGATTTAAAGGTTACTCCAACCAAACACGGAGGAATGACAAAGCCATATTCGTCCCCCTGCTTTATTGCTAACTGTTTTAATGCATGATACTTAAAGATGGAGGTGAAGGTACCTGATTCCAGCTGACTCACAAGATTCATAGCCACATGCTCATACCCGACCGACAAACATAAAGACATCATGAAAGCTTAAGTACATGTTTCAAGACTTTTGCTGCTCTGATACTAATTAAAGACTAATCTAATAACATACTTGATAAGAAGTAAAGATATGTAATTCTAAAGAGAGAGTGGGTTAGGTGAACACTTAGAGAGAGAAAGTAAACATAGAAATGAAATGAATAAGGGTGTGAAAAAATGAACAACCAACCACCTCTCCAAGGCATGGAGAGGTGTATAAATACTTACATGTGGACATAGGCTTGGGCCTTCATGGGTTTGTCCATGGGCTTTAGCTAACTAGCCTAGTAAGTTTCCAAAAATTAACTTAACGAGCTAACTACAATTATCTATGGGAGTGACCAACACTTTCGTGTTCCTAACACTAACGAACCACTAGCTATCCCGTTGGATGAAATCCAAATTGATGACAAGCTTAATTTCATTGAGGAACCGGTTAAAATCATGGATCGAGAAGTTAAACGATTGAAGCAAAGCCGCATTCCAATTGTGAAAGTCCACTGGAATTCAAGACGAGGTCCCGAGTTTACTTGGGAGTGTAAAGAACAAATGCAAAAGAGGTATGCACATCTCTTCGCTAACCCCGCACCTACGTCCAAGGCTATGGCTTGAGCTTTGCGGATAAATCTCTCTTAACGGGGGAAGGATGTCACAACCCGTAAATTTCAGGTCAATATTTTAAACTATTCCGATCATTATTTTTGACTTTTATCCGTTTCATTTGAATTTGACGTAAAACCGGGAAGTTAACTGTGTAAATCTAAAAAACGTCATCAGACGCGTTCCGGCTTTGGACTTCAATTAATTTACATGTTATATGTATTAATTTATCATATTAAAGTGTTACGTATGTCACGTTCACATTCGTTGTGATATTTACATTTTTCGCATACGCTTTACGGTTTTATCATTTTATGTCAAACGGAGACCCGAAAACCTACCACCTTTGCATGTAAACCCGAGTTAACATTCATTACGTATTATAACATCCAAATTTTGTTCATGTCCTACCCTCTTGATCCATTCGAACGTCCAAACCCAAACAATGCCATCATGAGTCCTAAATTAAATCCAAGAGCATCTTCTATACTTTCAAGATACAAAACAAGGGCATGTGTTCATGTAAGCATAAGATAGTTACACTTGAGGAAGTCACTCTCATGCACTCTTCACTAGTTAAACACTTCCATGCGACTCTTACACTTATGTAAGAATTAAGCTAGTAGGCGCGCAAAGGAATTTGTGCGGTGTACTTGGGGTATTAATGCAGTAGCATTTAAGTCTTCATTTATTCTTCATTGTCAGATATAAAGTGCGAAGCACAAAGGAAATTGTGCGGCGTACTTGTGGAGTTAATGCGTTCAATTGACTAAGTCTTTAATTCCATTGACTTGAGAGGAAGTGCGGCGCACAAGGGATAAGTGTGGCGCACATTTGCACTTTTGAGCTTGATCTTTATCTTTTCTTGTATATTGTTTTCCTTAGTGTATAAATGCTCGATCTTTGTTGTGTTTGAGCTCGGAATATCTTTAAGTGAATCTGCACATATTTCATGCTTTTAGTATCGAAAGGTTTTCGAGAAATGATTAAATTATATACAAATAACGCCACCAAAAACATGTATAATTTGGGTGTTATCCGTCCTCCATAAAGTGACGAAGTGTTAAAGTTAAAGAATATCAAGAAAGATGGTTACACACGCTTTACATTCAAAGAGATTAAAAGTATGAGCATGTTGGTCCTTTAAGTTACTAGATCACAGGAGGTATAAGATCCAACATGATTGATGATATAAGAGATTTGTTGGTGTGATCACAAGGGAGTTCAGATCACATTCATGTCAAGTCAAGATACAATGCGCCCAAAGGCTAAGTCAAAGATCACTACATCATGTTTACAAGATAAAGTAAAGAAATCAAGTCTGTGAGCACAAGACTGGAGACAAAGCATTGTATGCTAGGCTTAAGTTTTTGTAAAATGGAGTGACCTCCCTTGGGGGAGATTGTTAGGATCAAAAAAGTATCGGTCACTTCAATTAGATCGTTTGATAGCTCGTAAGTAATATTTGGAAATTAGATAGGCTAGCTTAGGAAAAGCCTATGGAAAGCCTATGAACTTCTTAGTTCCATCGGCCGAGGCTCCTATCAAGTGTATAGATACCTCTCCATACATGAGAGGGGTGTTGGTGGTATTAGTTGAGTGATTTGAGTGTTTTCATATTCCTATTTCGTGAGGTGTTTGGTTGTGTACTTGTAATAGATCAAATAAATGCTTTAATGGAAAATATCCTTAGGGATACATTTTTATAAACTTCTAAAGGCTACTTGAGGACAAGTAGGATTCAAGTAGGGGAATATTTGATGACATCAAATAACGTCTATTTTATAACATCATTTATCCCATGTAATTAACCTATTTTGTATGATTATTGCAAAGAATTGTTACTTAATCATTTGTATTTGAGAATTGCAGTAATTATGGATTACTTGGTGAATATTAGCATAAAGGCATGAATTCTGGAGCTTAAACGAAGAAATATGAAGATTACTGATCCTGACATCCAATACGCCGTATCCATTAAGGAAGATACGGCGTATCCGTGCCTGCACTTCACCAAATACCATGAAGAACTCAAGAGCTATATGCCGTACCCATATTCAACAATACGTTGTACCCGTATTCCCCAATACAACGTACCAGAGGAGCTCAATACGTTGTACCCAAGAAGTCCAATACACCGAACTAGAGGAGCTCAATACGTCGTATCCAGGAAGTCGGATACGCCGTATCCAAACCAGCTCAAGAAAATTCTAGAATATTTTATTCGTGGAGAACCACCAAGGTCGATTTTCAGAAGACAAAAAGACAAAAGAAGCCAAAAAGGTCCTGCAAAGTGCTCCAATCATTAGGAAAACTCTTGTAATCATTTACACTCTATATACGCGTTTGGTTAGTGTAATCTTTCTTTACTTTAATCGTTCATCTATGAATTTGTGTATTGTTACAATGACTATCGGCTAATACCTTTAGGTATTAGCCATGATTATAAAGATTTAATGTTTGGTTTGTTTATCTCGATTACTTAATTTATCATTGATTATTGATTACGTTCATCACATGATACTCGTTTATGTGCTTTAATATGCATTCATTCCATGTCTAAAGATATCGCCCGTAGCTTAACTAGATATCGGATGGTTCTCATATAGTAATTTATATAGGTGGATTTAATGGGATCACAAATAAAGTCCTGCTAAATTCGTGTCTAAGGATATTGCCTGTAGCTTAACTAGATATCGGATAGTGCCTTTGGTTTAGTGAACAAGTTAGACTAGCAGGTAACCTAGAACGATTCTAACAAATAACGTTCTAATTCCTTTGGCTTAGTTTGGATAGTAAACTACCACTTATGTAAAATACCGTAAGCAGTAAGTTAGTAACGTCTCAATGAGCTAGAATCCATTAAGATCACCATTATTGCCTTCTAAGATGAATCATAATCAACATAAGGAAGCTTTATGCGGATGCGTTTAGTTGTGACAGAATTAGCGTGTCTAGGTTTTAGGAAGAAGTTCCGCCTAAATCTAGGAATGATATGCCGCTTTGAGATAAGTCAGTCATTGCACTAAATGAACAAACCTGCGTTTTAATTAGATTAATCATGGTTAGTACGTTTTCCTTACATTAGGCTTCACCGCTTCTTTATCCTCTGTCTATCGCCTTGTGTGTTGTTAATGTCTTCATAAACCTTTGGTTTAGTATACCCAAATTTGTGCTGTTCTCAGGCTGAAAACCACCCATTTTTGCATTAGTTTTGGTTTAACTTAGATAATCCTAATAATATTAGATTAGATATTAAACTACTATCCTCGTAGTGATCGACACCACACGCTCACTCGTCACCAACAAAGCTACATCTTGACGGGTTATCATGCCCATTAAAGTGTTATTGTTAGTATAGTTAGCATAATAATAAATAGTAAAAAACTTGATAAAAAATAATACCTACGCACATACGACACTTCAACTCAAACGTCTTTAATCAATATTTTTAGTACTTAAGAATTCCTTAAATTCTTTGATTCCAGGACTCATCATCACTAGTTATAACATATATCATCGACATAGACAAACAGAGCAACAAACACAGAACCTTTTTGTTTCACATAAAGAGAATAATCAAACTTACTTTATTCAAAGCCATGCTTTAGTGGATCTTCAAGCTTTTGCTTGAGGTTAATGTGGAACTTTAGCCACATTTCATTATACTTAACTTTTTTTGTGATTTATATATTTTACCGGGGTAATCTCCTTTACCCAAAAAAGCCTTGCTCAGCCAAAGCAGCGGTACGTGGAAATTTTGCATTTTACTCGTTGGGGTTGCTTTTAAACCATGCAAAGATTTATTAATTTAACACTTTAGCTTTTATCAACATTATAATCCTTGAGCAATTCATATTAACATCCTCAACTAATTCACCATACAAGAAAGCAATATTGTAACATTCAACTTGGTACAAAGGCCAACCATTAACATCTAACAATAATAAGACACCTATCACTATACCATCCTAACATCTGGATGAAGTTTTTATCTGTTGTTGGTGCAATTTGACTTAGGATCTCCTTTATGTTTTAACGATTGGACAAATAAACGTTCGCAAACATAAATTACAAACGATAGTCTAATCCGTAAAATCAATTTTTTCGTCTAGCGCAAATGGTCACGCGTCAGCACCCCCGCCAAAGCTGAACTCCGTTTTTACCGATTTGCTATTTGTCAGCTTAACTCTTACCCGAATAATGTGGAATTTATCAATAAAGATACAATATAAATATTGAGCATTTAGGAACACACTCTAATGAGGTTTAAACTTCAATAAAAGATACATATATAATATTTGAGCATTTTCAACCAAAACGTCAACTTATAATACTTTATTAAACGCCTGCTAGCCAAGGCCAATACTTCTTTCTAATACTAGCATGAATCATAGTTTCAACATACCAAATAAACATAAAGTATTTCTTGTGTCCTTTAATACGTATTACATTGTTCTTAATCACTGTAACGGGTTTTACTCCCTTATTGGTCAAACTAAGTCAAAGGTCACTTTGCGTAAACGCATCATTTCCCGTTATGGGATATGCTTTACTTAAGATGCAAAGCACTTAGCTTGTTTGCATCAAAATGATTAGTGATCAAATCCATTGTGTTTATACATGGATTAATAGTCTATTTAACTAATAAATTTGTAAGTATTTGGAAATTAATCATACCTTAGACCTTTCCATTCCTTAATTATAAATTGTTTTACAAACTCACATATATTCCTCACATGTAAAGATGACTTACAAACTCACAACACCCCTTTACTACACATCCTTTCTATCGCCAGAGTTGTTCACCCTTCTTTCACCAACAAATGATTTATCTTCACACCACTATAAATTACCTTCCCTTATTAAACATCCATAATCACATATGACCTCTCTCCTTTTATTGGCCAATATGATTATTAAACCTAAATATCAAATCCTTTGATTTGGATCTTATCTTCCATAATCTTCTCTCGCGAGCGCTCTCGCTCGCGCGCTAACCCTCAAGCCTATAACTTTCCTTCACATAGACCTTCCCCAAAATAAACCCACATGCCAACTCCTCATTCCTTTACACTATTGTACTTCTTCTTTTTACTTGTATTTGTATTCTTGGTCATACATTCACTAACAAAGGCTCCTTCTACATATTATCAAAACATTCTCTACCACTTTTCCATCTGTTCTTATCTTCTTTCTCCACAACATTTGGATTTTCACACACACACTCCATCATCTTCTCCCATGATCAATCCACTTCATCAATCCAAGTTACCTCTTTATTTTCTTCACCCTTGGATTGATTTCAAACTAACAGAACAAACACACTTTCTCCTCCACCTTTTATCAATCCAAGATACCCCTTTCTCCATCTCTCCACTAGATTGATTCCAAAATCTTAACAAACACCCTTCCCTATCATCAAATAAACACATCAACTTCATTCAACAAACAACATCGTCTCTTATCACCCTTGATTTACCACTTCACCTAACCAACCTATCTATTCGTCTTCAATTCTCACCCTTTATTTCAAACTTAGATCAAGAGGGCTTTTTTTCCATCACATCATGCCAACTCATGACAACTCATCCTTATCTCATTCTTTCTTATCCAACATGTGCTTAATGAATTTGAAATTAAAATTTCAAATCTTTCCCCTTTCTCTCCAAGTTAAAAATATTCCAAGAATATTCTCTTATACTCTAACTAGCTTTTTAAAACCTTAGTTGGATCCTAACTAAGCTAGTTACATTTTGAGGAATACCCAAAATACCCATTTCCGATAGTTTCTTCTCTCTTTACAATATCGGATAAGCTAAAGGCTTTTAAATACTTCACAAATGTTTTTATCAAATGGCTATTTTAGTTGGTTGACGTTGAGTGTAAGAATGATTGAAAGGTCATAGCGTGAAGTACAATTAGGGGTTTAACAAGAGCGAGTAGTTAAAAAGCCAAGAACCTAAAAAAATAGTATTGGGTCCCTGGCGCGCTGACACATGGCCAGCGTGCTACTCGCAAACTATTTTTACCCACTTTGGGTGCTTGGCCTATAAATACCCTCTCTTGGCCTTTGTATTCCTCACCTCTTGCAAACATTCTTTCCTCTCTTTTCTCTTCTCTAATCCTTTATGTCTAACACATCTTATGTTCTTAATATTCTTATCTTATCATTCTATTAAAGAACACATCTCTGCAAGAGAGACACACAAGTACCTAATCCACACTTGTGTGTTATTAGTGGAAGGTCTTCTTTCTCATACCCTTTCTATTAGAATCGAGTCTCTAGGTTAGGTTAGGACTTGGTTTAACTATCTTTTATTAAATCTATCGAGTTGTAAGGGAAGTCTTGTATCCATGGGATCAAGCCTAGATCATTAGGGATCTAGTTGGGGTTTGATAAGCTTCCAAGGGGAAGTCTTAATTGGTTATAGGTCTAAGTCGAATTACGAGTTCTTAGGGGTGGATTTCGAGGGCGGAATACCGTAGGTAGTAACTCATCTTTGTGGGTGCCGATCTTTGTGCATATCGGTGGAGTTAAATTGTAATACGATTTGTAGTCCACCATAAAGCTTATACTAGTATTGTATAGAAGTTATGGATTTACAACTGGACGTACAAAAGGACTAAACTCCCTTCCAAACCAGTATATATCGTGGTGTATTTCTCTCTCTCTCTCTCTATCTCTATCTACTTACTGATTCCTTGCTAAGTAGATCATTACACCACTCGGCTCTTTCAAGACTTGAAGTTTTATAAACTTCAAAGAAGTCAAGAAAACCGTATTTACCACCTTCTACGATTCTACAATTGGTATCAGAGCGGTTTACTCAAGTTTTTAAGTGTTAAAGCCTTCCCGAGAAGTCGTTTTAAGTTGAAAACTTCTTTTTCAAAAATTCGAAATCCTAACTCCGGTTTTTGAAAAAGTTGAGTAAAGATCCATGGCTCAAGAGAACTATGTTGAGGGGTGTTCTATGCAAAGCACCTTTTCTAGAACCCAACGGGTTTTGCTTTTGGAAAGCCCGCTTTGAGACTTACGTTAAGTCCAAAGATATTGACTAATGGCAAGTCATTCAAAACGACGATTTATACTTTGAAGTTGAAGACTCGAAAATGAAGTTGATGAAGGAGACGCCATATGAGCTTCTTAAATATGAGCAAAAGAAGCAACTAGGGAAGAACAACAAACCAAGATGACTCTTTACAATTCCCTACCACGTAAAGAGTATGAGCGGGTATTTATGTATAAAACCGCCAAGGAGGTTTGATATACACTCATCATTACTCACCAAGGCAATTCAAAAGTAAAGAATTGCAAGATTGATCTTCTCACTCAAGAATATAAGAAGTTTTCAATCTCAAATGAAGAAACTATTGATAGCGGCTTCACAAGATTCAATGCTATCATGACTAGTCTCAGATCTTTAGATCTGGACTACTCTAGCAAAAACAATGTTAGAAAGTTTCTTTATGCTTTATCATTAAAATAGAGAGCCAAGGTGATGGCCATTGAAGAATCAAAAGATTTGGCAACACTTCCTCTTAATGAGCTAATTGGCAACCTTAAGGTTTATGAAATGGTCTTGGATAATGATGGCGTAGCTTCCAATACCACTAAAGAAAATGTCAAGTCATTAGCTCTTAAAGCTAAAATCACTAGGGAACAAACTAGTGACGATATTGATAGTCAAGGAGATAGTGATGAAGGCGTAGAAGAAGAAGAAGAAGCTGAGGCATTTAATTTGATGGCTAGGAATTTTTTCAAGTTCTTTATTAAGGGTAATCGATTCGGGCGCGAAAATCAATTTGGTAATGGTGCCAATAGGTTTGGAAGAGGCCGCGAAAATAGCTTTGGTAATAAAGGTGGTGAAAGCTCAAAGTAAAAAGGAGCTTGCTACAATTGCGGAATAGAGGGGCATTTTGCGAGTGAATGTAGAAAGCCAAAGGAGAACAAGGCCTTTGTAGGAGGAGCATGGAGCGATAGTGAAGACGACGATGAACCTCAAAACGACGCAACATGTCTCATGGAAATTGACTCTCAAGAGGTAGTATCCAAACCATCTAGTTCTAATTATGATTTAAATATTATTGACTTGCAAAAGGAGAATGAGGAACTCCTAAGGTTTAACAGGGATTTTACTAAAACTTTTAAAGAAAATTGTTCTCTTGAAAATGAGAATTGTAAACCTTCAAGTAAAATAAATGATTTTGAAATTGAAGTAAAGAAACTTACAAATAAAGAGGTGGTTGAACCTTGTGAAAAATGTGATGTACTCACTCAAGAGGTTGACTCTTTAAAATGAAATGTTTCTGAACTTCAAGATGAAGCATTGAACTTTTCGAAATTTAAAAAGAGTAACGTTGTTTTGGACGACATGTTAAGTCGTCAAAAATTATCCCAAGATAAGGAAGGTCTTGGATTTTCTAAAAATGAGAAAACCACTCCTGAAAGTCTAAACAAACCAATAGTGTTTGTAAAACAAAGTCAAAAAGAAGATTCGTCAAATAGCTTTGTTAAACCTATAGCTCCTCAAACTCACTTTGCAAACACTTGAGGTCCTTAAGCACCCATTAGAAGAATAAAAACAAGACATCAAGGATATCACTCGGACACACATAATGGACTTGGATACACATGATCTTAAGTTGACCCTGGACCTCTCTTACCCACACCAAATATGAGACCTTCAAATTCATATAATCGAAGATCTTCTTTTCAAACCAATCATTCTTCGAAAAGAATAATTTTTTACAATAACCAAAGGTCTTTGTATCATCAACATATCACCTTCCAAAGGAGAGAAAACTCCTACCTAAATGAAAGGCTAAAAACACCTTGGAGCGTTGGACCAAACTTTTAAAACTTCCTTGATTTTCAAAACAATCCTTGGTCTGCGTTCTCAAGGCACGACCTGCATAAACTATGTGCCTTACTTCAAGACCCAAGAATGGTTAACTTGGGCACCATATTTTCTAACCATAATGGACCTATGAAACGATGGGTACCACAACCTTGAATTCATATTTACTTATAGGTTTGTCTTAAATGCGATTTACTATCGGACGATTGGATTGTGGATAGTGGTTGCACTAAGCACGTGACCGGGAATACAAGATTGTTTACTTCGTACAAGGCATATGATGGTGGACATGTCATATTTGGGAGCAACCTAAAGGGCAAGGTCGTCGGTAGAGGTAATATTACTCATGACTCCATTATAATTACCAATGTTGAGCATGTTAGTGGTTTAGCTTTTAACTTGATTAGCGTAGGTCAATTATGTGATGATGATTATGTAGTTAGCTTTACTAAAGTAGATTGTACTATTAGTAAAAATAGTAAAACGCTAGCTAAAATACATAGGAGAAATGGTTTATATACTTACAAATTGGGAGATAACTCCAAACAACAAATTTGTCTTGCACCCGTGGTGGATAACTCAATGCTTTGGCATAGGAGGTTAGGTCACGCCAATATGAAGTTAGTTTAAAACTTAGCTTCCAACGAGCTAGTAAGGAACCTACCAAAGTTGAGCTTTAAAAGACACTTTTGTGATACATGTGCTTTAGGGAGTCAAGGTAATGCAAACAATAGGACTAGGAATAAAGTGTCAACTACTAGGGCTTTAGAGTTTCTACACTTAGATTTGTTTAGTCCATCTCTAATTCAAAGTTACGGAGGCAACTTCTACACTTTAATGATTGTTGATGATCACTCAAACTACACTTGGGTTGTGTTTGTAGAGTCTAAGGATGATGTCTTAGATAAGTTTAAAATAATGTTTAAAAGACTTGAAAACCTAAATGATTGTTCTATTGTTTCAATTGTAACAAATCATTGTAGTTAATTTGATAAGTTACAATTTGAGAGATTTTGTAAACAACATGGAATGTCTTATAACTTGTCGGACCCGTTCACTTCTCAATCGAGTGAGATTGTTGAAAGAACACATCGCAAGTTAAGAAAGATAAGTCGTGCTATGTTAGACGAGCAATCCATTCCACAAAAGTTTTGGTGTCATGTAATAGATACGACAACTTACATATTTAATAGGGTCTATATTAGAAAATATATTAATAAAACACCCTACGAAATCCTTAGAAATAGGAAGCCGTCATTAGAGTACTTTAGGGTCTTTGGTTGTAAAATAATTATACTTAACACTAAAGTACATCTCACCAAGTGTGACCTAAAGTCGTACGAAGGTATGTTCTTAGAATACTCTCAAACTAGTAAAGCATACGTATTGCTTAACAAGGAAACAATGAGAATTGAGTAATCTCTCAATGTTACATTTGATGTGAGCTTGCCCGAGCCCAAGTCATCTCATTCGATAGAAAATGATAGGAACAATGAACCTGTAGTTCAAGATCTCAATGGGTCGCCGTCATTACAAGCTAATGTTTCAGATGAAGGCTATCCTAAGAATCTAAAAGAAGCTAGAGATCACCCAATAGAATAAGTAATTTATGAGTTGTATGAGAGGACACTTTGGTTCAAGACTTAATAGGCTTAGGATTTTTGAATGACATTTTCCAAAGTCCAAATTGCACAAGTCTAGTTGAGGTTGTCCATGGTTGACATGCACCATAGGATATTGATTTGATTGTGTAAGGGGATAGAAGTCTAGAGGTCATTTGCATACCCTATTAGAGATATTTGTGCTCTTAGAGCTTATGTGTTTATGTGCTATGTGCTAGAACTTATGTGAAAGGAATGGAAGCTAAGCAACATTGTTGTTTTAACGAGATGAAGGATAGATGTCAATGCATTATTCAAACTATAGCTGACATTATCTCAAATTCTACTTGTCAAACCTATGTGCTATGAACAAGAAATTTGCTCTACATCTTGTTAATAGTGTGATAATCATCGCTTCACATATTTAAATGCGTGAATTCGACTTATTCACAACATTTCATGCTCTATTCCCCATGATAAACATGAAAGATTAAATAGAAAAATTCATTCACAAAATCACTTTGAATCATAACTCACCCTTGTGTTAAAAATGTTGCATTTATGTCAACTTGTTCATTTTATGTGACAACTGAATGTACAAGTATATGAACTAAGTAGTGTAACTAAATCATCCAGTTTTAATTTAAACTCCATATACTCAAACATGTTCCTAGATTCAACAAAGTATCATTAGATTCTCAACTTAAAACTTTTAATCACCAAGGTATAATTATCTTCCCAATAGAGTACTTTCTTTACAAAAGGCATAACTATCTTAAACTTTAAGGAATCAAAGGTACTAAGTCAAATCACTCAAGCATATCTTGTTAATCTAGAATCTTATACCTAACTTAAATCTCACAACTATAAAAGGATGTTAAATGTAATCTCTATCATCATCACTCTTATTAATCAACTCTCTCTTAGTTAAATGGCTCATAGATGTTTCATGGAATATGAAGTCTTAAACTATGAATCTCATAAATCTCCTAATCTCCTTGAAAGTCATCACTATAGTCATCGCTAGCATATCACAACCTTTCTCTCTTTCAAAATGCTTCTCATTTGCTCTACTACCATTCTATATCTATTCGCATCAGATTTAAGAATTTTATGCTAAGTACTACTTTAATAGGATATTTGCCATCCTTTATTTTAATATGTATGGTCATGACTATATATAGAGCCTAAGTGATCTAGGAAAGGCCATGAACATCTCACATCGTGGTCTAATGTTCTATTGTAGATCATATGAAACCAAAGATTTCACAAAAACTAAATTTTATCATCACCTCTCATGTTGGAATAATATTTTAATTGATGGTAGTTTGATTCCAAACTCTATACTAAAACCCAAGTTTCATTGCAAAGGAACTCCATCCCCATTATGGGATAAATCACAACTCAATGCTCGATTGATAATTTAGGCGGATGTGTTGATCAAAAATGTATTTGTGGAGATTGAAGCCAAGGATCAATTTCCCATCATTGTTGGTTATATGCTCTATTGTATTGAGTCCAAGATTCCATTCAACTTTGCCTACTTTGTATCCAAACGCATGGGATATCTCAATAATGTGGCAATTCCCTATGCCAGGGTCATAACAATGTTTTTTGAGTACATCAAGAACAACATCTTGACGATACATCTTGAATGGTTGAAGTTGATGATATACCTCCCAAGTGTCCTCCTTTCTTTATGGACTCTCTATTAGACTATATACACTAGTCTCCAGACCTATTTGTGCCCTAGTTGATGATAGTTGTATCTCTAAAAGTTGATCTTATGTGATATCTATGTGTGATTCAATAGAATGTGTTTTACCTTTGTGTTTATTATCCAAGCATGCTCAACAAAAAGTAATTGGAGTCATGAATAATCATACATATAAAATGCTAAAATATAGATATATGCATCAATGTACAAAGTTAAAAATTCGTATTTGTACTCATCCATGTCTCCAAGTTTCCAAATAGTAAGCTAACCCATTATGGACTTGCACATGTGTATATGTTTGTTGCTTGTGTTGTTTTGTGTTTGCTTGTTGCTAGATGTAGCCAAGAACACCTCGAAGGTAATGCTCTTGACCCATGGATCCTTGCCTTGGAATAATGTAACCTTGTGGATTTTCTAGCTCATAATGTTCTATTTTAGTCCTTCGACTTTTATTATTTTCTATTTCGGTTAGATCAATTTTTGGGATTTCAGTACTCTGCCTATTATCTATTTGTTAGGAATACAAAATTCCTAGGAAAGTGTCGGTCGCTTCCATAGATAACAGTCGTTAGCTCGTTAAGTAATTTTTAGAAACTTACATAGTTAGTTAGCTAAAGGCCCATGGATAAACCCATGCAAGCCCAAGCCCACCATCCATTGTAAGTATATAAACACCTCTCTATGCCTTGGAGAGGTGGTTGGTTGTTCATTTTTCACACATTAACAAAGTTCTCTCTTTTATGTTCTTTCTCTCTCTAAGTGTTCATCCAACCCACTCTCTCTACCCTCACATCTAGTATGTTATTAGATTAGTCTACAATTAGTATCAAGAGCCATGGAGTGGTGTGTTTAGTTTTTGTGTTTAAGTTTTTTTTGGGTTCGTGGGTTTCTTGCAAGATTCGTCCTTTCTCTTTATTTTTTTGTTTTCGAAGCTATTGTGGACACTAAAAGATCATTTACCTTGTAATTTGAATGTATCTGTAAGAATAGGTGTATCAAGCTTTGAATCTAGAAATAATAACATTTTTTTGTAACTTTTAGTGTTCAAAACTTTACAAAGAACAAAAATCTAGATTTTAAATTTTCGCTTAAAAACTTAAATTTTTATCATTTTTCTTGTTCATATAGGGTTGGTAATACTAGTTGTACAAGATTTTTTTGCAAAAAACCGATCAAAAAGTGTCTTTTTGAGATTTTGAGTTTCGTCACTGTTGAAGTCGAACAACCTGAGTCGAACAACCCAAGTCAAACAACCGTAATCGACAACCGCAAGTCGAACAACCTGAGTCGAACAACTCAAGTCGAACAACCTGAGTCGAATAACTCAAGTCGAACAACCTGAGTCGAACAACTCAAGTCGAACAACCTGAGTCGAACAACCCAAGTCGAACAACCTGAGGCGATCAACTAGAGTTAAACACTTTGAGTCGAACAACCCAAGTCGAACAACCTGAGTCGATCAACTCGAGTCGAACAACCTGAGTCGAACAACACAGGTCGAACAACCTGAGTCGAACAACTCAAATTTCTAAAATTATACGGTTTATTTCTTTGACTTGTAAAATCCTGTGAAACATTTATGTGTCTTTCCCAGTTTTGTCAAGAATTGTAAAATCCCTTGTAGTTTCAAGACTTAAATCACTTAAAAGACAACTTATTTAAACACAATTTCTTTCTACCACCGTCCGATCAAACAAGTAATCTTTTAACATACATATTTCTCAATGACGACTCTTGCTGACAAAGCGATTCTTTTGGGTGCTGACAATCGTCCACCTATGTTAGAAAATGATATGTATGATTCTTAGAAAAGCAGAATGGAGCTATACATGATGAATAGACAACATGGACGAATGATCCTTGAATCCGTTGAGAATGGTCCACTCATTTGGCCTTCAATTGAGGAAAATGGAGTGACAAGACCAAAGAAATATTCTGAGTTATCTTCTATGGAAGCAATTCAAGTTGATTGTGGTATCAAGGCAACAAATGTCATTCTCCAAGGACTACCACCTGAGGTCTATGCATTGGTTAGCAATCATAAAGTCTCCAAGGAACTTTAGAAAAGAATTTAACTTCTCATGCAAGGAACTTCATTGATAAAACAGGAAAGGGAGTGTAAGCTTTATGATGAATTCGATAAGTTTGCTTATAAGAAGCGGGAAACACTACGTGAATTCTACTTGATATTTTCATTACTACTCAATGACATGAACATCTACAACATGAAACTAGAACAATTTTAAGTGAACACAAAGTTTTTGAGTACTCTTCCTCCTGAGTGGAGCAAATTTGTGATTGATGTCAAACTGGTTTGGATTTACACACAACTAACATTGATCAGCTTCATGTTTATTTAGGACAACATGAATTTCATGCAAATGAGGTTTGTTTAATGCATGAACGTAACTCAGATCCGCTTGCATTGGTTGCAACCCATCAAATGACTCAGTCTCCTTATCAAACTCATCAAAACTCATACCAAAACACTCAATTTCAACCACAAGTTTCACCATATTAGTCTCCACAGTATGGATCACCTTATCAGTCTTAACAATACTCAACTCATCAATCATCAACACCTCTTTCAAACACTTATCCATCAAATGATTATCAATCATCAATTCACCACAATGTTTATTCTCCATCATCATCCATCCCTCAATTGGAATATGCTCCTACAGTTAACCAACAATCTGAATTTTCCCAACCAGACTCAGGTCTAATTGTTCCAGTGTTCCAGAAAGGTGATGATCCCATTGATGCCATCAATCACATGATGTCTTTCTTGACTGCTATTGTCACTTCCCGCTACCCTACTACTAAAAATTAGCTAAGGAATTCATCAAACCCTAGGCAACAAGCTACCATTAATAATGGAAGAGTGACATTACAACCAATTCAGGGGAGACAAACGTCTTTAGCTGCGGGTACTACAAGGACATACACTCTAGGAGCAAGTAGAAGCAATTCTGGGAAACAAAGGACTGTTATCTGTTACAACTGCAAAGGGGAAGGCCATATGTCCAAACAGTGCACTAAACCTAAGAGGAAACGAGATGATTCTTGGTTTAAGGATAAAGTGTTGTTGGTACAAGCTCAAGCAAGTGGTCAAATTCTACATGAGGAGGAACTTGCATTTTTGGCAGATCCAGGAATTCCAGAAGGACAAACCACACAGACTGTCATTACTCATAATGCTGCTTATCAAGCTGATGATTTGGATGCATATGACTCTGATTGTGATGAACTCAACACTGCCAAAGTTGCTCTCATGGCGAATTTATCTCATTATGGTTCAGATGCTCTTGCTGAGGTACACAATCATGATAATATGAATAATAATATGATCAATCAAGCTGTGCAGGCGATGCCGTCTTCTGAACAGTCGAATGTTTTAAACCACTCAGAGACTAAAATAACAAGTGATAGCAATATTATTCCTTATTCTCAATATGTGATTGAATCACAACAGGCAGCTGTTTAGAATTCTAACTCTTTTGCACTACAAGTTGCACTGATATTATCTGTGATTGAACAACTGAAAACACAAGTTGTTAATTGTACCAAGATAAATCTGGACAATAAAAGTGTCAATGATACTTTAACTACTGAGCTTGAAAGATATAAGGAACAAGTTAAAGTTTTGAAAGAAGGCCAGAATGTTGATTTAAGGAGTAATAATAACATTTTAGATTCATATGCACAGTCTGTAGAGATTGATCATCTTAAACAAACTCTATCTGAACATTTTAAAGAATAGGAATCTTTAATACAAACAATTACTCTTCTCAAAAATAACTTTAAGAAAGAAGAATCTAGGAACATTGATAGAGAGATTGCATTAAAAGAGATCAATCTGCATAAACTATTCACATGTTGACGAAACCTTAGTTTTTCTATGATCATACCACTAAACAAGCTCTAGGTTTTCAAAATCCTTTCTATCTAAAGAAAGCTCAACAGTTGGAACCAAAGCTTTATGATGGTAATGTCATTAAGAATACGAGTGCTATTGTGATTCCTGACTCTAAAGAGACCCTAATGCTTGCTGAAGAGAGTCGTTCAAAAATGCTTTTAAAACAACAAGATCCTATGATGTTAGAAAAGAAAGTTAATACTACACCAGTCGATTATGCTGTCCTTAATCAACTTTCTCAAGATTTTGAAACACGATTTGTTCCACAAACTGAATTATCTGCTGAACAAGCCTTTTGGTCTAAGAATTCTATGAATTCTCTAGAACCCACTCTTTCTAGTAGACCCACCAAAGTTGAGGTTCCAAAAGAACTTCCTAAAGTCAGCATGGTTAATACGAGTTTAAAGAAACTTAAATACCATCTTGCTGGTTTTGACGTGGTTGTCAAAGAAAGAACCACACCCACAGCCATCACTGAGGGCTCATGGGGGTTCGAACATACAAAAGCTTGTTTTAGGGATGAAATAATTCCATTTGTAAAAGCTCTGAAGGACTTATTTAATACATTCGATCAATATTTGATTGATGAACTTTCTGAAGTCCAAAATGTCTTCCATCAAATGGAACAGGCTGTGGAACAACATCGTTTAGAGTCAAAAACATTTGAAGTAAAAATGAATCAAGTTTTGAACGAAAATGAACGACTCTTGGAACAAGTTATTAGCAAAGATATCGTGAACACTATTGTGAATTCTTCTGTGGATATTGCTTATGTGAATGTGCATGAATGTGAAAAGTGTCTCAAACTTGAGACTGAGCTTCTCAACAAAAAGGATTTCGTTGAAAAAGAGATTTACGATAAACTGTTCAAAAGTTTTACTACTCTTGAAAAACATTGCATCTCTTTAGAAGTAGATACTCAACATAATCAGGAAATTTTTCAAAGGGACAATTCTATTTCAAATCAAAGTGCTCCAAGTTTTGATCAATTGTTTGAATTAAATGAATTAAAAGCTCAGTCCCAAGAGAAAGACACGGTCATAAAGAAGTTGAAAGAGAGAATTAAAACTCTAAGTGAAAAAATGAATGAGGATAAGATTAAAAAGGAATTAGAGGAGATTGAAACAATAAATATTAAATTAGATCATAGGGTGTCAAAGCTTATTGCTGAGAATGAACATTTGAAACAAACCTATAAGCAAGTTTATGACTTGATTAAACCAACACGTATTCGATCAAAAGAACAATGTGATGATTTAATTAATTAAGTCAATCTAAAGTCTGTGGAAATCTTTGATTTAAATGCTAGTCTTTAGGAAAAAGTTTTGGAAATTACAGCTCTCAAAGATGATGCTGTTACGAAACACACTATTGATCCAGAGATGCTTAAGATTGATGTGGAACCAATAACCCCTAAATTGTTGAATAAAATGACAGCTCACTCTGCCTATATTAAGCACACCCAGGAAGAAGCTGCAGTTCTTAGGGATCTAGTTGATCATGTTAGAGAAAATTATCCTCTACATCATTCTTTAAAATCTGCCTGTAGGTATACTAAACTAATTCAGGAGTTGCTTACAAACATTTGTAAAACTTGCCCTAGTATTAACAATTCTAGTGAACAATTAGTGGCTACGACCCCAAAGAACAAGAATAAAAGAGTTAGATTCACTGAGCCCGTCACATCCTCAGGAAACACAATCATAAAAACAGCCTCTACATCAAACCAAGTTTCTAACAAACCTATACTGTCTTCTACAGGAGTAAAACCATCTACTAGTGCTAGCGGATCACAGCCTTCAGGCAAAACAAAGAAAGATAAGATTCGGCAAACACCAAGTAGTACTTAGAAGAATAAAGTAGAAGCCCACCCTAGGAAAGTTAAATCTAGTTTGAAAAATAAAGATTGTGTTGTTCAACCTAAAGGAACTGCTCATGTGCAGCATTCTAAGCTTAATGCGAATTCTAAACTTAAATGTGTTAAGTGTAATGGTTGCATGCTTTCTGATAATCATGATTTGTGTGTTCTTGATTTTATCAATAATGTGAATGCTCGTAAAAAATCTAAATCTGTTAAGAAAAGTTTGGAAACCAACAGGAAAGGTGTTTACAAATATTGGATACATCTGGAGACCTACTGGTCAGACCTTCACTATAGTAGGAAATGTGTGCCCTTTAACTAGGATTACCACAACTACTGAAGTACCCCTTAGGAAACCAACTGCTCTAGAAAATGAAACACCTAAGCCTGTTGTAACATTGGTTTACTCAAGGAAACCTAGGAAATCTCAAACTAATGTTCCTGTTAGCAAATCTAAGGTTCTTAAATCTGTATCTGCTAACAAAAAGGAACCCAGTCAATCTTGGGGATCCATAGTTTCTGATGTTCCATCTTCCTCTCTTGATGAATGCAGGTCATCCAAATTGTTCTCTGGTATTTGGACTCCGGCTGCTCCAAGCATATGACCGGAGATCGCTCTCAGCTCACCAATTTCGTCAATAAGTTTTTGGGTACAGTCAAATTCAGAAATGATCACATGGCAAAGATTATGGGATATGGTGATTATCAGATTGGAAATGTTACGATCTTAAGGGTTTACTACGTGGAAGGACTTGGACATAACTTATTCTCCGTTGGACAATTCTGTGATTCGAACCTTGAAGTTGCTTTTCGTCAACACACCTGCTTCATACGTAATCTAGAAGGTGTTGACTGGATATCAAGGCAACAATCTGTATACTCTGTCTCTTAGAGATATGATGGCGTCCTCTCTGATATGTCTCTTGTCAAAGGCCTCAAAGACTAAGTCCTGGCTATGGCACCGACGTTTGTCTCATCTAAACTTTGGTACTATCAACCATTTAGCTAGACATGGTCTTGTTCGAGGTCTCCCTAAGCTTAAATTCGAAAAGGACCATCTGTGTTCTGCTTGTGCTATGGGTAAAAGCAAGAAGAAACCCCACAAACCTAAATCTGAAGACACCAATCAAGAAAAACTTTATCTGTTGCACATGGATCTTTGTGGACCAATGCGTGTCGCAAGCGTTGATGATTACTCTCGATTCACATGGGTTAAGTGCTTAAGGTCAAAAGATGAAGCTCCAGATTTCATAATCAAGTTTCTCAAGATGATCCAAGTGCGGCTTAAGACACCTGTCCGACGCATCAGAACAGATAATGGAACTGAGTTTGTTAATCAAACATTGCGTGAATATTATGAGAAGGTTGGCATCTCTCATGAAACATCTGTTGCTCGCTCTCCATAGCAAAATGGTGTCATTGAAAGACGCAATCGTACGCTAATTGAAGCTGCCCGCACAATGTTAATTTATGCAAAAGCTCCGTTATTCTTATGGGCAGAAGCAGTGGCTACCGCATGTTACACCCAAAATCGTTCCATCGTACGTCTTCATCATGGCAAAACCCCATATGAGCTCTTACATGACAAACCTCCTGACTTATCATTTTTCCATGTATTTGGTGCACTTTGCTATCCGACAAATGATAGTGAGAACTTAGGTAAGTTACAACCGAAAGCTGATATTGGTATTTTCATTGGCTATGCTCCCATAAAGAAAGCATTTTGAATTTACAACCGACGTACTAGATGAATCATTGAGACAATTCATGTAGATTCTGTGAGCTGACAGCGATAGCTTCTGAACACAGCAGTTCAGGACCCGCACTTTATGAAATGACTCCTGCAATAATCAGTTCAGGACTCGTGCCAAACCCTCCTCCTTTAACACCGTTTATACCATCATTAAGAACAGATTGGGATATTTTATTTCAACCGATGTTTGATGAATTACTTACTCCTCTACCCAGTGTTGATTACCCATCCTCTGAAGTCGTTGCTCTAATTCATGAAGTAGTTGCTCTAGTTCCTGTTGTATCAACCGGTTTACCTTCTTCAACAAATGTTGACCAAGATGCACCATCACCAATTCATTCTCAAACAACACCTGAAACTCAACCTCCCGTCATTCCTAACAATGTTGAAGAAGACAATCATGATATTGAAATTGCACATATGGGTAATGATCCGTACTTTGGTATCCCAATTCCAGAAATCCCTTCTGATCAATCTTCATCGTCAGATTCTATTCATACAATTGTGCATCCCGATCACCAAATTTCTAAACATAATAGCAAATGGACTAAGGATCATCCACTTGAAAACATAATCAGTGAACTCGCTAGACCAGTTTCCACAATGCTACAATTACATAAGCAAGCTCTTTTCTATTACTACGAAGCTTTCCTCACTTCTTTTGAACCCAAGACGTATAAAGATGCGTTGACTCAATCTTGCTGGATCGAAGCAATGCAAAAAGAGCTCAATGAGTTCGAACGCCTTAAAGTATGGGAGCTCGTACCCCGACCATACAAAGTTATGGTTATTACTTTGAAGTGGATCTACAAAGTAAAGCTAGACGAACTGGGAGGTATTCTAAAGAATAATGCTCGATTAGTGGCTCGTGGTTACCGTCAAGAAGAGGGAATTGATTTTGAAGAGTCTTTTGCTTCGGTTGCAAGATTAGAGGCTATAAGGATTTTTCTAAAGAATAAGGCTCGATTAGTGGCTCGTGTTTACCGCTCACATGAACATGGTCGTCTACCAAATAGATGTCAAGACTGTGTTTCTGAATGGTAATTTGCGGGAAGAGGTTTATGTTAGCCAGTCGGACGGTTTTGTGGATCCAGATA
>BQNB010081013.1:0-28418 GCA_026074375.1 Tanacetum coccineum
AAAAAAAAATAAAGAATATTTTTTTAGAGTTTTAATTAAAATAGGATTTTAAGTCTATAAATATGAGATGAGGGATCACAAAAAAATCATTTTTTCTTTCCTCCTCCCCTTGTGATCGTCGGCATCTAGTGAAGAAGAAAAAAAAATATTTTTTTTATCAAGGTAAGCCATGTTTGATCTTTTGTTACTATGTTAATTTTTAATCTAGTCTTGATGGAATTAGAGTTAATTATAAAAGATAATTAATTAGGGTTTATAAAAAAAATTAGGGTTTTGATAAAGTACAGATTTTAATAAGTAATTAATGATATGATGATGATTAATGCATAATTAGAGTTAAATTAATGATGTTATTAGAGTTGTGTAGGTTAAATTCGTAACTGAAAATCAGGGCAGAATTTTGGGTCAACTTAAAACGATCATAACTTGATCATCCGGAAAGCTTTTTATGATTTTCAAAAGCCTAAAATTATCTACAGAGAGTCTAGTTTCCAGAAAATTAGGCCTTTCAAGTTTTTATGGTAGGGAAGAGGGTTAAATATCAGTTGCAAGACTCGTCATCAAAACTGCCAATTTTCTGACTTTTGGTTTTGAATTTTTATAAAATACTTAGACATCATACTGGAAGCTAAAACTTGGTTTGTGGTTAGTTCGTATATTGTGTGAGGTCTCTGATTTTTTTTAGAAAATAATACTAATTTTAAAGTGGTCAGCTTGTACCAAACTTTTGATCGGTCAGTTTTCGGGCAAATCTGGGATAGCTTGTGAAAACAATTTTCTAAACAAGGTTTATAAAAGGATAGGATTTACGGGGCAACTTTTGGGGTCTCATAAGACATGTAGGAAGGCTGTGAAATTTTTGGTAGAATTTTAGATACCATTTGGTTTGGGTTTTTGGTCACACTTGTCGGGTGAAAAATATACGTTTTATGCAGAAAATTAGTAAAGGGTGAAGTACAAGTGTGAAAAGGTATGAAAGGTATAAAAGGTTAAATGATATTATAAAATGATAAGAAAAATGTTGTAGGAGTATAGCTTAGAGTATAATAAACCATCAATAAGAGTTGATGCATTGGTTTAGGCGTTTTAGTTTGCCAATTGTAACGAAAGTTTATTTTTATAGTTTTGAGCAAGGAGTTGTAATTTGCTTGTAGCAGCGCATCAGGTGAGTTTCATAGCCCCTCTTTTCTTATGATTTTATTGGGGTGAAAATGATGCAAATGGTTTGAAATGATTTGATTACTGTGATAATTGGTTGTCTAAAATGCATGGACTTTACGTGACTATTATGTGTATGTGCTAAATGTATATTGATGTGGTCAATTGGAGCCGGGTTGGCTTGGATCGTGGGCACGTTCCTGCCCCTTTTGATGTGTTGTGATGTGATCAAGTGGAGTCATGACTTGGGTCGAGGGCACGCCTGCCTCTCTTGGATTGTTGTGGATCGGGGGTAACGTTCCTACCCAAATGTGATTGGTTTGTTGTTTTGCATGTTAGCCTGTATGATAGCTCATTTATTGTCATGCAGTGTTTTCTTTTATCACAGTAATGGTTGGATAAATGTTAATTCGTGTCTTAAACCTATGACTCTCACCAACTTTATGTTGACGTTTTTAAGCATCATTTTCAGGTAATCAGGTTGAGACTAATGATGCTAGGAGAAGTGGCTAGAGAGACCTTAGGATTGGCTTGTGGAGTTCTTCTTATTTTATTTAGACTTATGTTCTTCTGGATAATTTAAGTCTGAGATTGATTTACTTTTATGTGGATTTATGCAATTGCGTGTATGACATTACTTAGTAATGCAAGACTCCTTTATCTTGTGTTGGGTATTGTTATGACACATAGTGTCCTCTGTATTTGTTTTCTTTTCATTTAGTATCTTTATAGTAGACGCCATTGTGTTGTAATGATATCCATGAAGTTTCACCTCGTGCTTCCGCCTTGGCGGGGTGTAACACCACACAAATAACACTTTTCTTCCATCATCCCCAAATCCCACTCCCAACCCCTCAAACCAAACAAACCCTGAATTGTAGAGATCATCTATGTAATTTAACGAATAGGGACGAGACATGTAATTTTGGGTAAACTATAGGGACGAAACATGTAATCTATTCTATTTAGTATAGATAAATGTACTTGTTCAGTTGTTCCTATAAAAAAATTTTGATTTAATTTGATATACAAATTTATATGATATTTTAATCTAACTGAATATACATCTAAATTATTTTAAAAATAGCATATTATATCTTTTATACTAAAAGCAAGGATCGTAATCCCGAGGTGGCATTTATAACAACTCGCCTCGACCCGACTCCTTACCGTGTTCTTCTTCACAGTTGTCCTATGAATAACTCATCTTCCCCAAATCTTCCACAAATCCACCGATATCAAAAGATAAATCTCCATCTAAAAACACACATAGCAAATTCAATCACCACAACCACCACAGATAACTCATGCCACCAGTAATTGCATATGTATCCTAAAAAAACACGCGCATCATAGAACCGAAGGGGTTGATCGATGGTGGTGCTTATGTTGCTTCTTATTGGAAACAAGTCCGGAAAAAATGAGATTAATTAATTGTTTATGACAACTATTATTCAGGTATAAACAAAAAACAGTCTGATTGATTTTTATCTAATTATTTATGAATAATGTTTTGTATACTTTGTTTAGTTTGTGATGATGACCGCTTAATGTAGTTAGAATTTGTAACAAGTTGTTATTTGATCATCTATGAAGAAGAACACGGTAAAAAATTGAAATTTAAACTCAAAGTTAAGTTGATTGTGTATAGCAGATTGTTATTTGATAATGTTAATTTTAAAAAAAAACATAAAAATTTAAGCACATTGTGCACATTTTTTGGTAATTTTAATAAATTGTTACAAAGTTTTGGGTTGTTGTTATATATGTTACCTAAGGATTTTATAAAACAAAACTTTAAGTTGTAGTAGCACTGTAGGAGTGGTATTAATTGTATTACAAATTTTTGTGGTTCTTATATTATGTTTAGCCCAAGAATTATATAAACAAATACTTTGAGTTGTAGGAGTGGTTGGTTGTGAATTATTTCAAGAATAGGCAGGATAACATATCCATGTACATTGTTATGAACATTTTTTCATTGGAAACTATGACATTAAATTGTTCGTTACGCTGATATTTGTTTTTTTTGTTTCAGGATATTCGTCACCAAACGTGGAAAAAGTAAAATTCAAAGCGCATTGAATTCCATAAGTCATACCTTGCTGCAAGGTTTGTTTGGTTCAGACTGCTGCAGAAATAGCATTATCTTGGTACAATCACTATTTAGAGTTTTTATGTTGCTTATGTTGTTGCAGCTAAGGGTTTTGCCGTTTGCTGTTAAATCCGATAATTACTTTGCGAGTGTCCTCACGAGTATTTGGGTGTTTGGCACCTGTATAATTTAGGTGTTTTAAGTTGATATTATTTGCATTGTGGCGAGGCGAGCTTTTTAAGCTCGCAGCCATGAAATTGGGTCATTTTAAGCTGATACTATTTGCATCGTAGCGGGGTGAGCTTCTTAAGCTCGCAGCCATGACGAGGATATAAGTGTTGGGCTTGGTACTGTGTTTTCATTGAGGGGTTTTGGCATGTTTGTGTTCTGCTGAAAAGGTTTACATATGTGGTTTACTGTTGTGTTTATATTGGTGGGGCAAATGATTACATTTGCAGCCATGGCGAGGCAAATAATTACATTACATTTGTAGCCATGGCGGGTCCGCAACTAGGCATGGAAACCTATAAGGTTTGCATCCATGGCGGATGTATGACGCTTTGTTAATGATTGGTTAGCGCTGTGTGATTATCCAGTGTTTTCTAAGTTCATGTATCCATTGTGGGCGATGATGACACTATTGCGTTTGTGATGGATGGATTGCAGTGGGTGAAATCGGCCCATATCTTGGCGGGGCAGCACGTCGTCATGCTTGCAGCCATGGCGGGTCGCATACCCTTTTCTTCCGTCCCACACTTGCAAATCTGAGCCCAAAGTTTTTGGCACCCGCAATTATTACATTTGCCCATTTGTTATTGATCATGGTGACTCAAAGCAACCCGTTCTATGATATATTTCCCGGTTTATGATATATTTCTTAGTCGACTTCTTTATGGCCAAATAAATTGTTCAACTTCTTATTTGCTTCAGGTAATGAAAAAACGGTTATGAACATTTATATTGGTTTAACTTCTTATGCTTTAGTTAAAAAAACGAAATGGTTATTGGAAACGGTATTCCTTATTTGCTTCAAGTAGAAATTAATAATTCATTCTTTAGTAACAGTTACAATAGTGTAAAAATTGGACGGGATTTTTACCTCGGGTTGAAATGGGTCAAATTGGGTTGACGTGAAAACATTCCTTACTGCTATTCTTTACTGTCGCATGGCAATAAAATAATAACAGTAGAGTTTAAATGTATACGGACATTTTTTGCATTATACGACTTTGCTATGCATAGAGACTGGGACTAGAACGGCGGTAGCAACATGTACACATTCATTTGTTTTTGTCTTTCGGTCTAAGGCCATTAGTACATAATTGCTAGAAACATTATTATTTTATAATGTTCTTATTCTTATATGGTTGTTTATCAATTTTTCACTTTATAGGCTGCAATGAAGTGCTCGGCACGGAGTTGCTATGAAGTATCTTCACAACAACAACCATAAGAAGATATCCTGTTCGAGAACATAAACAAGGGGTTAACTTAGGAGGCGATGAAAATAAGGTATCATGGATTTTATTTGTTAGCTCCATGATACTCAAATCCCTAACAAGCATTATACAACAGACTAACCGGTAATGCTTTAGAAACTTCATAGCTTTTGCAATATTTTTTTAATTGGTCTGAAATCAACATTTTATGATTTGTGTGACTCTAAAGCATAAGTTATCAAAGGTTTTTCTCTAAAAAAGTTCGAGTAGATGTTCTCAGCACTTATGATTTTCATATAGATTTCGAATGATTGTGAATTCAAGGTGCCTTTTAAGCCTCTACGGCATCATCTGGACCATATGTTATTGATCATGGTGACTCAAAGCAACCATTCTATGTTATATTTCCCGTTTTATGATATATTTCTTGGTCGACTTCTTTATGGCAAGATAAATTGTTCAACTTCTTATTTGCTTAAGGTAATGAAAAACGGTTATGAACATTTACATTGGTTTAACTTCTTATGCTTTACTTAAAAAATGAATTAACTATTGGAAACGGTATTCCTTATTTGCTTCAGGTAGAAATTAGTAATTCATTCTTTAATAACAGTTACAATAGTGTAAAATTGGATGGGATTTTTACCTTGGGTTGAAACGGGTCAGATTGGGTAACATTCTTTACTACTATTCTTTACTGTCGCGTGGCAATAAAATAATAACAGTAGAGTTCAAATGTATACGGACATTTTTGGCATTATACCGCTTTGCTATGCATAGAGACTGAGACTAGAACGGCGGTAGCAACATGTACATACTTATTTGTTTTTGTCTTTCGGTCTAAGGCGATTGGTACATAATTGCTAGAAACAATATTATTTTATAATGGTTGATAGGCCTACTTATGAAAAAGTGTCAGAGATCTTTTCTAAACGGATTGTTAAAACATGTTTGCAGGTACTGAATCACTATGCTGTATAAAATAACGATAGCAATGTGGTGCACTAAAGAGCGTTCAAAAACGACACACCAATGTGTCATTTTGCCACCGGCCCAACGGCGAGCTTATTTTTGTCCAACTCGTTTGCCTAACCCATTAGGGAACTTACATACTGCTATCGCATCTTGGTATGAAAACTAACAATATATATTTCTGGATAAGGTAACTACACATTGAATTGCCTTTTTTTTGGCTGATGAAGTGCTAAATTGTCAATTTTAATATGGTGCAGGTATTTGCTAGGTTTGATTTCACAGTCTTTCTGGGATATCAGCTCAGTACCAAGAATATTGGATGGAATTACGAAGCTTTGCTTACAATTCGGCTGGATGATTCAGACCTATGAACTGATGTAAAACGTGAATGAACTCAAGCGCATTAGTTGAGGTATCTTCGCTAGCTCAACATCGAACTTTTTTCACCTTATGATGGTTTATTATAAGTGCTAAAGATTCAATAATTCATACCACTTTTTCTTAGTAAGTTACTTCTTTTAGTAGTATCAATGGAAGTGAAAAGCATATGGGTCAAGTATGGATAGTAACAACTACTTTACTGTACAACATCTGAATATGCCATTCCACTTGGACCAAAACAAAAAACTTTTCAGAAAAAAAGGATTCCTGAATGATAACACATACAAAAAAGGGAATGCTCTCTAAAATGATAACATTATAATTTAGAAAGAATCATACCACATTAAAAAAAATAACAATTGGATTCTGTCAAAAAACCAAAACACTATAATCTGCTGAAAAAATACAGTAACATATTGGCAACAATCCCTTTTCACCATAGCATATTTTACCCATCACAGACATTCTAACCCTATAACATAATGGTTTCTGCAGGAACTCCACCACGTGACGTCATAGAAGAAATTGCTCAAACAATCGTGGCAACCATACCCAACCAGAAGTACAAAACAAAAGCAACAACAGAAGACAGTGCAAGCGCTGCAACAACGGCAGAACCAAAACCAACTTCTGCAAAATGCCCTATCCTCCCAGAATTGTCATCAGATACCAAGAAAAAGATAAAGCACTGAAAATGACCCGTATCTTGGCAGGGCAGCACGACATTGTGCGTGCAGCCATGGCGGGTCGGATACCCTTTTATCTGTTTTTTTCCTATGTGGCGACGCACGCTTAATAAGCTGGCAGCCGCGGCGGGTTGATTTACTTTTTCCAAGTAAGATGTATAGGGACGAATGTGGAAGAGAACGTGCGGTTGCTTTCTTGAAAAATATTAACATGTATAATCTGAGCCTTGGATATACGCCACGTTCTTTGTCAAAGGGGTGCCATAAGAACCCTGGTGATAACTATTGTGATTAGCTGTTACGAGCTTGAATGACTTTGATAAGGTGACATTATCGATTGTGGCAAGGCGAGTTTTTTTAGACTCAAAGCCACGATGCATTTTTGATCAGTTTCTATTTCATTTGAATTATGGTGATATCGATTGTGAAAGGTTATGATGAATCTGAAAGGCTTCGAAGAAGGTGAGATTACCCACAGCTTGGCGTGGCAACGTATTACGTTTGCAGCCATGGCGGGTGTGTCCTCTATCTTCGGTTGTTTGCCTAACCGAGCCTCCTGTACAATCACGTCGCCAATCCTTATCTTTGCAACTCAGAATTAACAACATTTTCCGTCGATTTATTACACAAGGTATATGTTTCATTACTCATACTACATTTGAATCTACAAGTTACAGTTCTGTAAATTATGAATGGCTGTCACGAGCTTGAATGACTTTGATAAGGTGACATTGTTTATATGCATTGTGGCGGGGCGAGTTTTTCTAGACTCGTAGCTACGGTGCATTTTCGATCAGTTTCTATTTCATCATAATTGTGGTAATATTGATTGTGAAAGGCTATGAATATTTTTCCACTATGATCCTTGAAATTGCAAAATATCTTGTATCTAAACTCTCCTACTACGCACTTATCATAACTTTCATACTAACCACATCACACATTTTGTAAAATGTTGCAAGTATGTATGCGTATGTATGTGGTTTCATTAAACTTTGCCAATGTTGGCTTGCATTTATCAAAACTGGGATGTGATACTTTGCCATAAAGAAAACGCACAACTCGAAAACAAAATTTTCTAACGATAACTAGCTCGACAACACATAAACGGATCACGTATGCAAACACCTCGCTGCGAAGCGCGGGTTTTAAACCTCGTTATACCTTATATTTAAAAGGCAAGATCGTTGCCCGAGGTGCCTTAAATGCACTTATTGCAAAAACCGGCCCGACCCGTTTTTATTTGGATCGTACTATAATGTCCCGGTTTCTCTCTTTCTCTCTCATTTCCCACTTGCTACGTATCTTCTTTCCTCATACTTGTCTGGTCTCATCCAAAAATGTTAGATCCACCGCTCCCAACACACACTCTTCTCGAGTCTTCTCCTTCTCTATTTTTTTTCCTAAAGCTAATTCATCTATCATCTATCTCTTGTTGTACAAAATCCAAAAACAGGAGATGATTCTAGGTATGTGGTTTTTGGGTTTACAATCTTTTATTTATGTATTGTATATATTGTTTTTTGTTTCGGTTTATTAATTGGTTTTGAAAATTGTTTGTGGGTTTTTGTAGCTTTTTAAAAAAGGTTGGAAGTTTAATCTGATTTTGTTGTTGTTTGGATTAGCTTATTTCAAGTGGTTTCCAATACGCATTTTGGTAGCAACGATTACATGGCCCTTATTCCATCTTCGTCACTATACAGAGATAATGAAGGACGGTAAATTCTTTGCATTTATAACAATAACCAGTAATCTTTGTTTATCATACATTGTGTTATATGATTAGTTAACTGCATGTGGTGATGTTATGTTTCAGAAATCTGGGAGGGCTACGGCTGGTCGGCTTTGAAGGCGCGCATCTTTGAAGCTTCTTTTTTGTAAGGGTAAGTTTTGAATTTTTTTAATGGTTTTGTTTGTTATGTTATGGATAAAAAAATTTTGATGTTAGAAGTGTAATTTTAGGATAGTATAGATGTGGGTTAATTTTGCAAGAGAGTTGTGGGTGTTGGTTTTTCAAAATATCACCTTATGATAAAATGGCTTTGTTTATGATTAAATGATTAATGGTTACTTAGTTTGTAATTTTTTTAATTTGGAATATTGAATCGGGGGTTTTTGCTTTTGAGAATTTGGTTAAATAGAAATGTGGTATGTGGGTTTGGGTTTGATTGTGTTGATGTTTTTAGAATTAAAGAAGGTGTGCACTAATGTAGAGATTGAAAAGATTAGAAATAAGCGAGATGAAAGTGGCATGAAGGTTATGGATTCATGGAAAATGTAGTGTGGAGGCGATTTCAAGCGACCAAACGGCTTAAATGTGTTGTTGGGCCTTTAGGGATACCAAAGCAGGGAGACAAAATTTATTTAGTGTTCAAATATAAAGAATATGGAAATATAGAATAAGTTTTGTTATCATGGTATTGTCACCTGTGAATTGACGCACTTTATGCAGCTTATATCCTTCGACTTACCTCTTTAAAGTAGCATGCTAAAACCACACTATTATCTGTTGATACACTTGAAATACACATTTGTGTAAGGGTTGAGATTTCGTCATGAATATTCTATTTGAAGATTTAGAATTTTTTTTAGTCATCATGATGTTTATTGTTATTTTGTGGTTTTACGTGTTGGGAGTATGAGCAAGCGACACATCTGTAAGAAGTTGTGTAATAGGAACCTCTTTCGTTACTGAGGTCGGGTACTTTTTGTATAAATAATTGTGCCATCTTGGTGTCAAGTTATACAGCCTACTTGACACTGAGATATACGGCTTAAGATTTAATTTATGTTAGTGAAATGGTTTATGATGTCTTATACATTTTTTTGCTGAATCAGCAGATTTTTGACCCATTTTGTCAGTTTTCTACCCGTTGCAGAAAAAATATAACCCAGATCATGTTTGATCATGTCAGTTAAAAGATAGGTTTTTTATTATGACGCTCATTGTTGTTTTAAGGCACACCACTCTTTCGCTTAATTTTTATTAATTTGTATGTAATTAAACTTTTTTAATCATCAGAAACCAATCACAGGAGACATCATGGAGCTAGCAAAGATGATGAAGGAAGCAAGGATAAGTAGGGTTGAAGCTCGGATGGAAAAGATCGAGGTTATTGATCCGTCCAAATCAATACGTATAAAATATATATAATATATAGATACGTAATAATAAGGATAGGCCAATAATAGTATAGTATAGTATTTCCGTCGGGTTAAGAAATTCACTTTTAACCAAAGTGATATCTCAAAAACCTTCCGGGTCGTTTCCTCGACGAGAGGTGAATGGAAATCTACGTTCAAGTTGTAATTCGAGCTTGAATAGCATAAAAGTTTTTGATTTGGTTTTCTAAATCTACTAAAAGAGAAATCATATAAAAGGAAAGCTAAACTTTTGGTTTAAAACTATTTTTAAACTAAAAATTAAACTAATATTAATTCTAAGATTTAAAAACCACAAGATTATACTAAAATTAAGCTAAAAGATATATATGACAAATATGCTTGCTAAGTGACGTGAAAAGTTCATCAAGTGTGAACTTAGGTTTATTAACGAATTATAATCTTTAGAAAAGATAATTTTCTCACAACGTTGGTTTATTTTGAAAACAATCTAAAGAAAATAATTACTAGATGTGTAATTTGATTATTCTCCGGATTTTGCCCTTTAAACAATCAACTTACAAATCTAAATAATTCGGAAAATTATTAATTTCTAATCCTTTTATAAGTCCACACTTAATTCCCAATTCACTAACCACTTAACAAGCACTAATAAATCTACTCACTAGTCATAATGAAATTAAACATAGCATTTAAAAATAAATCTACACTAAGCATGACATAAATCAAAGCATATCAGATGATAAAATAAAACTACACTAATTAATTGAAAAATGATAGAAAATTTAACCGAATTGGAGACCCGCAAATAAACGAATACCACCCGATTTATTTAGCTAAAGAAAATAATTAAATTCTATCTAGCTAAATAAATCCTTAAGCTCCGCGCCTCATGAGTAGACCGGTACCAAAAAGTAAACAAACACAACAAATCAAATCTGTTAACAGTGTACAACTAATTCAACAATTTAACTTTTTGTGAAAGCCTAAACATTAATCCAATAAATCATGCCATATTCAATATGTAAACCAAACGTGTCCGAGTACTATTTAAACAAAATGGACCAATTTCAAATCAAATGAATATCTTAATTAAATTCTACAATCCAAATGCAACTCAAATTGAAAAAGGCCCAGCACCAAAATAGATCCAAATGAAACCCAAGGTAACCAAAACGCATGTCCAAAATTATTTTGCAACACAAACGCACATATTGCTAGTAACTGAGAAGGATTTTAATTACACGAACTTAATCGTAAAATAATGAACCTGAGCACTTAGACCTATGAGATTTAGTATATAAAAAAATAGATTAGCATTAGCACAAGATACCATGACTAATAAGCTAAACAATTTTTAAACTTAATTGAGATTTAAGCTAGAACAAAATATTAAACTAAAAGTTTTTAATAAGCAAACATTTTGACGAAATAAGCACTAGACTTAATGAATAAGTAAACGAGATTTAACAACTAAAATAAGAACGACGAGATAAGCAACCTTAAACTCCAATCCATATTAATAAGCAAAACTAACACGAGATCTACAACTTAAATGTCTAAACAAACAAATTACCAAATTAGATAAGCTCAAAACTAATCAATAAGCCACTTAAAACAGCAACAAGCACTTTGAAACAGCAATAAGCACGTAACCGAATCATATGACCAATTGAATAAGCACATAAGCTTATAAAAACTTGATCTAACAAAATAAGCTCAAGTTAAAATGAAACAAACTATGTAGAAGCTAATTAAAACAGAAAATAAGAGCTTTTGACACAAAAAAATGGAATAAGCACATAAATAAGCTAAACTCGAGCTTATTAGAGCTTATTATTTCAAAAAGTGAATAAGACTTTTAGAAAATGATTCGAATAAGCTTAAAAGGCTTATAGGAGTCATTTAATAAAAATTTTAATAGCTTTTGAAAATAATAAGATGAGTAAATAAGCATAAATTTCAGCTTATAGAATAAGCACACGAAAAGAAAAAAAAGTATCCGAGAGATTAAGCACCAAATAAGCAAAACGAGATCTTCAATAAGCATCAAACAATTTTTATTACATCATATTAATAAGCTTGGGACAAGAGCTTAGTACAATAAGCATAAAAACTAAAATAAGCAATTACAAAAAAAGTAATAAGCTAAAAATATCTAAACTAAACTAAAAAAATAAAAGAAAAACTGAAAAAACTTTGAGGGGAGCGACTTGAGCTTTTATAGGCGTGAGGGGTGAAAGTTGTAAAATTCGTTCCCATCATTTTGTAATAATCAGCCAATCATTGGCTATCTTTTGACCTCACACGGATCACTATCCGCTTAACATTTGATCCAACCATTAGGAGAGCGCCACGTGGCTTCTCAAACCTGCTTCAATAGAACGCTACATTTTGGTCCGTATGATCAATTTGAAATGAAACTCGGATCTGTTATTATAATTTCATTTTATTTGGTGGCATGTGACTTGTTCTACTACTCGAATTGAATTACTAAATATTTCAATTCATGAAATGAAAGTGGGCCAGGTTCCATCATATGGGTTAGAATAATTAATGAGCTAGCCCGGCCCATTTAAATGGGTTACGGGTTGGCTCAATAAAATCCGAGGGCACCGTTGGACTCGAATTTTCACGCTCTTTCCGATCTCGTGCTTGGTTCTGTCCGGTTTTGTCTTTATTTTTGTCATTTTCTTGATATCCGTACCTGCACATACACAAACACAAAAACAACATATATTTTCAATTTTAATTATGTTTTTGGTCTTTTGGGTTCATTTTTCAAGGTAAAAGATATGTATAAAATAGCGAGTACCAAATTCCCTCATACTAAAGTATTGCCGTGTCCTCACGCAATGTAATAAATATGCGCTTAAAACTAAAAATTCCAATCCCCTCAAACTAATCACTTTGAAAAGTAGCAAAGTGCTCATCTAAAGGAATTAAGAAATCAAAAGTTAAGAAACGCCCCGTTTTTCCATTTTCAATATTATTTTTTTATTATATTATTATTATTATTATTTTTTAAGCCATCACTTCATAACATTATATTTTTCATTTTTTTTAATATTTAGGATCATAGAACAAGCAAAATAAATTCATCGTTCCCAACTTTCACTTTTTCATACTAAGCTTAAAAACAAGATCATTGTCAATTACAAGTCATGACACTAACACTACTCATAAATACTAACTGTGTACTTACTTTTCCTCCCTTATTTCCTAATTTTGTATCTCAAGATTTTATTTAAGTCATATACCTGAAGGCTCTTTAAGACTTTTATTTCGATTCCAAAAATAAAGTGTAACGGTTAAGAACGCAATAATTAGCTCCTAGCCCTTTTCAAAAGATCAAATGTCATCAAGATTAAAGTCCACATCGAGGCAACCAAAATTTGGCTTTTATTAGGTTACTTAAGCAAAGCACGCCAACATCAACATGAGATTGCTGTTGACCAAAAGACAAGGGATAGGTCCATTCATGTCATATACCCTAAGGCTCTTTAAGACATGAATGGACCAATCTTATTTGCACATAATACCCTTAGGCTCTTTAAGAACAAAATAAACAAAAATTAAGCAACATTATTAAACCTCAGTCCTTTAGAAGGCTACAACATCGGCCACGCCTCCGACAAGATGTAGCAAACATATTTTGACTTCGGTAACTTCCTCGACCTTTTAGAAGGCTGTAACATCGATTGTGAGCCGGCAAGAATACAACCAACACTTTTATCAGTCTTTGGATTAATATTGAATCTAACTTATCCCATATACCCTAAGGCACTTTAAGGAACAAGCAAAATATTTATTAATGTGATACATATAGTATGCCAAATTAAGTATTCCTGATGTGTACTCATCCAAATCACAAGAAAGTAAAAAATAAAAAAAAAAAAAAAAAAGAGAAACTTCTATTAACTAATTATTAACAAAAAACCTACAACACTATTTATAAACAATTATATATAAAGGGGGAAAACAAGGCCTAATGGAGAAAAAGCCACAATTAATACATATGAGCTTGAAAGAGAACCAACTACTCTACGTTTAATGTCATGACTTATAAATAACTCTATCATTTTTTTTTTTTTTTCCTCGTTCTTACGCAATTAAAATACTCTAATAAAGATACTCGCGAATGCTTAGGCGATATAAATTCTAACTCGGGGGGGGGGGGGGGGGGGGGGGGGGGGAGGGGCATATTTAAAATCTACATGAGATTAGCACAAGTCTTCTTTTACGTTAATAACAAATCAAGTCTAGCATGTTTAAAATCTACTTGAGACTAGCATAAACTATCATCGTTAAATGTTAAGGAAAAAGCTAAGGTTTAAAACCGATCGGGTCAAATTTTATTTCTCGTTCTTACCTTTATTTATGACAAAACACTTATTACATTATTATTATTATTTTTTTACAACATTTTTCACTTTTTTTATGCATAAAAATTTAAAATTTTTGCTATTTTTCATATAAATCACATATTTTTGGTGGAAAAACGGGTTACGTGAGAACAACGGCTGCAGGTATAATCAAATCGATAGATTCCCCCATACTAAAACTACACATTGTCCTCAATGTGAGACTGTCACCCCCATACTAATTTCAAAGCATAATTCAAGTATTAAAGGTTAATCGATAAGATTAGGATATGGGATTCCCTAAATGAAGCTGAGGATATGAAGTTCGAATAAATGGACAAAACCGAGAGTCTTCAAAATCCGGGTAATCCTGGACATAAAACAACATAAACCAACAAAACACGAAACACTAGAAAGGAAAGGCAAGCCCCCTCTCATTAGTTGTTAGAAAATAGATAAGAAGATAGAAATGCTTGTTTTTGTTAACCGAGTCACGAGTTTGACTCGACCCCTAATTAAGTTGTCCATGGGGAAGCAAATGAGATGCCACCGGCTCTAAGTGGAGATGTCGTGGTCAAAGATAGTGTCTTCACTCCCGGTGGAGCAAGATAAAGGAGAGGCCTCGGGGTAGGTGACAAATGGGAGAAAAGTACGAATGGTAATGTAATGAATTGTCTCTCATCATTTAGAAAAATAACATTTTCACCTTCCCCCTGGTCAAAAGGTTCATCATTATTAAGCATATCAAAATTATCAATCATGGGAGCATCGGGCTCAAAATGTAAGCAAATCTCAACATTCGGTGGTTCCGAAGAAGGACGAGAAAATGACGGATTATCAAAATGAAATGACTCATACTCGGGAAGAGAGTAATTAGCATTAGGTAGGTGTGAACTGCCATTCTCGTCTCTTCATCTGTATCATCCTAAAAGGACCGAATTCGGTAAAGAATTATCCGAATGAGAATAAAGAAGTATCGACGAATCACTAACCGTGAACTGAAAAGAATAGGATTGTCCCTTTCAAAGATTCAAAATTAGTAATGAAGAACAACTTAATATTCACAAACACGCACCAAGTTTAACGTCTTGAATTGAAGAAAATCTCTAATAAACTCTTTCTCTTCTTGATCGAAATCATTCACCTCCTCGAAGCTAACGTACTCGATGTCTTCAAAATCATCGTCATCACTCAAGGTATCATCATCCGGATCGGCTTCAACAATTCCCGATAGAATTGGAGCAATATGAGCAAGTTCACCGGTGAACTCCTCGAGAATAGGGTTGATCTTAGAAGAATAAACAATCAAAGTATCATGGTTAATCAAAGATTCCACAAAATCAGACTCAACATTAACACAATTATGTTGGGAATTATGATTTGATGATTACAAAATCTTATATGCAACAATGAAGAAAGAAGAAACAACAAGGACTTAAGATGTAATATTAGGTTAGCTTAATATGTAAGCTAGGTTTTTATTGTAAACCCTAGCCTCTCTAGTTTATAAAGAGAGGCAGGGAGTCTGGTTTAAGTAATTATCCAGAAAAGTGTGTGTGTGTACACTGGATCAATGTAGACGTCTAGTATAATGGAGGTGTAGCCTCAAGGATCTTTGATCCCTGTTACAGTTCATTGATGTAACCGTATTATCTTGATCAAATAATATTGGGGCTGTGGAGAATGTTTGGTAAAACCTTGTGTTAATAACAATGATTCTATGTATTGAATATTCCGCCTTTGTTATTAATTTATCCTAGATAAGGTCTAAACAACCTGAGCTACAACATCTAATGAATTCGTTTTGGTTTCACAATTGGTATCAGAGCCTCGTGGCTCTCGATCTAGGATCTACAAGGTTTGTTGATGTCGTGCTATGAAGAAAAAGAAGGTATGATCTTCTGTTTTGATGTTATGGGCGATTTTGGTGATTTTAGGGTTTTTGCGACACTTTTAAAGGGTTGTTAAAAAAAAAAAAAAAAAAAAAGTGTTCGTGGTTGATTTTGGGGATGAATCAGAAGTTGAAAAAACCCTAATTCTGATCGTTATGTGTATGATTATCAATGTGACAATTTAGTGACTAAAAAAGTGTCACTAAAAGGGCGTCGTCTGGATACTTAAAAAAAAAAAAAAAAAAAAGGTATCCAGATCATGTGATTATATTGAAACAACATGTTGGCAACGTCAAGAGAAGGTTGATGTTTCGGTTCTTAAAAGGAGCAGCAGCATCAAAAACGCAAGAAAAAGTAACAGCAGGTATGTGATGGTTAGTACTGCTACATATTGGTTAGTACTGCCAATAAATTTTTTTGTACTGCTTGTTATTACGTTGAGCTGTTGAGTTAACGGAGAGGTTATTGTTGCTTGGCTCATGGGTTAATGCTGCTTGTTGAGTTGATTACAACTGTTTGGACTCGAAGTTGTACTTGTACTGTTACAAGGTGTCGTATGCAACAAGCAAAGGAAAGTTTATGCTGCTCGTATATTATTAATGTTGCCAAGTCTATTGTTAGTGCTGCCAAGGTTAATTAATACTGCTCGTTGATATTTACTACTGCCAAGAATATTATTAATGCCGCTTCTATGCGTTAATGCTGCTAATCTTGAAAGTTAATACTGCCAGCATTAAAAGTTAATACTGCCAGCATCAGAAGTTAATACTGCCAGTAGTAATTTCAAGTGTTAATACTGCTTGGTTTATCGAACTGAACACTTATAATTTTTGCTGTTGATTTTTAGTACTGCCAGTTTAAAAAGCGTTAACTACTATTCTATTGTCGTGTTTTATTAAGTTTGTAACTGCTAGCATTAAGAGCAATATTTAGTACTGCTTGAGCTTAATGGAAATAATACTGCTAGCATTGTTCGATATTGGATACCACACACAGATTGATTTTGGTTTAAATGTTTAAATGGCTCGTTTTTAGAATTATTGTTTAATTGGTTACGAAGAGGATTACTTATCATTTATTTGAAGATGAAGTGGATTTTCACGGGTTTGTGTTCTTATATTCTTTTTGGTCTTGGAGATAACATGTTGTGGTTATATACGGTTATGATGAAGACTTGATAAAACTAGTTTTTTACCTTATGTAAGAGATACATTGTAGTACTCCACCAGGTATTACTATCACGTGGTCAGTGACTCAGCATAGGCATTGCAGATTTATCAAGAAGATCGAGGTCTACTCATAAAAAGAAGAATAAGATTAATGAAGGTTCTTATCATATTATAGTGCAAGACATAAGACACAAGTTTGGGTTATTCTACTTCAACATCAAGACATGATACTTAAGTGTTTCTTCCATCATATCATTACAAAGAGCCTACAGAATTCAAGATTCAAGAGATGGTTAATATACTTTTCAGGGGAAGCTTATTGGTCACATATTTAACCATCTACATGCATCACTTGAGGAAGTGTTTCCACATGTGCTTTATCAACACATAATAGGTTTGCAGTATGGTTTGTGTTTTTTACAAAATCTGTCATAAATTTCACTATGTTTTCTTTATGCAAAAAAACAGCCTTTTCAATTAGCTTTCTTATGCTTATCCATTATTTCAAAATGAGTTTTGATTGATGATATAAGATCTTTAAGGTCCAAAGTTTACTTATTTGTAAGTTAAAAAGCCATAAGGATCTGTTTAGTGACTTATTTTTAAGCTTGAAAGTGGCCATTTGCAAAAATAAAAAAGGGGTTAAGACTTGTATGATTTTTGATAACATCCAATTTCATAATCATTTTTCTTATCTTATCTTTGATACAAACTCCTTTTTGAGTAATGATTCTTGTAGCTTATTGTCTAAGCTACTCAGGGGTATAGCCCCTTAAGCCATAAGTATCCATCTTTGGGCTTATTTTTTAGGCCAAAGGACCCTAGTTAGGGTTTGGCCTGCAGATTTTGGCATTTTGGCATTTTGGCTTATTGACTTATTTGTGCTTATTTGCTTGGTTTTCTGGCTTATTTGTGCTCATAATTGCTTATTAGGTTTGTCTAGTTATTTGGTTTTGCTTATTTTGATTTCTCCTTTGCTTATTTTGTTTGAAAAAGCTAAAAAGTTTAGCATTTCTATGCCTTAGTATAAAATGTCATACCTGGTAGCTTTTAGTGCTTATTTGTGTTATTTAAAAAAAGTTGTCTTCATTAAAAGGGCTTATTTTTAAGCCCTTAAGGCTTTTGCAAAAAAAAAATTGAAAAAAAAACGAAAGGGGAAAGTGGAGGTCCAAGGTGAGCACAAGGCTCGAACCTGGGACCTTAACACTCTCAACCCTTTACACACTCTCACTACCACTGCGCCCTGGGGACTTTTTCGTTATAGTCCCAGGGTGTTTGGTATTTAAGGGCATTTTGGCCCTTTAAGCCTAAAAGTTATTCGTAGCTTATTTTGGGCTTTTCTCGGCTTATTAGATAAGCTAAGTGAGTGTGCTTATTTTTCTTGCATTCCTTGCAACTTTTAGGACTTTTCTGTAACTTTTTTAGAAAATTTTCTTTTATCATATAGTTTCTAGGAAAATTAGTTTTGCTTCCGTAGGGTTTAAATTGCAAAATTTCACTTTTTAAAGAACGGGATTCATTCCCTTCCCGTTCACGTTTTTCGTGTTTTTAAGCTCAAATCAACTCCGTTTTCATTCTAGTTTCCTTTAATCTTATTTTTTTAGTTAATTAGAGTCTATTAAAAGTGAAAATTTCATTTTAGGTTTATTTTTGGGAATTTAGGGTTTTTAGTCACAGTTTAGGGTTCCCGTTTTACGTTATTAGCTAAAATTTGTCTTCCTTTAAGTATTTTTAAGTTTTTGCCTTATTTTTCTTGTAGTTTTAGAAAACCAATATCAATATTATCCCATTCAAAATTGATTCTCAAAATCACTCTCGATTTTCAATTGCTTTCCTCATCGAGGATAACGACCCGGGAATTATACTCCCGGATTACTATAACTAAGATCTTTTGATTCCTACCCTTCTTTTTAAATATTTATAAGTATATTTTATATATATTTAATATATATTAAAGAGTGTAGTCAGGAGTGATCAAGTTTTTAGCACCGCTGCCGGGGAGGATTGTCTACGATTGTTTAAGCCGTTTGAAAATTTTTGTTTGAAGATCCTTCCAAGAGATGTTATTTTGTTTATTTTCTTATAAAAATACAAAAATATTTTTCATTTTCTTTTATTAGTATAATTAAAATATAAAAGCAAAATGGCCGTTAGCATTTGCCGTACTTCTACAGTCACGGGCAAAATGGCTAACTTTGTTGTATTTGTGGCATTTAGGAGCACATGGACCATCGTGGTGATAATTGCATTTCGAGCATAGGGGTTTGGATCCCTCGTATGGCTTTTTCTCAACAGTCCCTGCAGTGTACGCCCTGCTGGTGTTCTGCCTCTTGCTTTGTTGTTGTTGTTGGTTATCATCTTGCTTTCTCATATTCTCTGTCTGACAATCAGCAAAAGTGCTGATTCTCTTATCCATCACTTCGGTTGCCATTTCAATTGCCTTTTGCATTGTTTTAGGCTTGGATGCTACTACACTTCCGTGGATCATGTCGGGTAAGCCACCGACATATTTCTCAATCTTGTCAGATTCTTCAGGAAACATTCTACCACACAGCAGTGCTAGTTCCTGAAAATGTTGGTTGTACCCTATCACATCGGTACCTTTCACTTTCAATTCCCACAGCTCGACTTCAAGCTTCTTAATCTCAGTCCTCGGGCAGTACTTGTCAGTCATCTTCTTCTTCAGTTCAGCCCAGGTCATTGCATAAGCAATGTCATTACCAACAGTCCTAACGTGGGAGTTCCACCACGTTAGAGCATTTCCCAGAAGAGTACAAGTGGAGAACTTGATTTGGTTTTCCACAGAACAGTTGCTTATGCGGAACACAGTTTCCATTTTCTCAATCCATTAAGTCAATTCAACAACTCCTTTTGTGCCTTTGAAATTTAGAGGTTGGCACTTCATGAAGTCTGGGTAAGTGCACTCACGAGTGGCTCGCTCGTTTCTCCTAGCACTTGTTCCTGAATTGTGGCTGTCGACGCCATTCGTGTTTGCATCACGTGCTGCCAAAGCGGCAGTAACGCCTTGGTTAATCATTGCCTGAAGTTGGGCATTAGTGACAGATGTGGTGTTGGTTGTTTCTGGGGCTATGTTTGACCTCGTGGCTCTTTTTGGTGCCATTTTCTTCAATCACAAGAAAATATAATACCCGTTAGATTTCATAAAATCATAACCATGACATGACATATACCCAATAAGTAAAATGAGATCACATCACACAGTGAAATGCACAACTGAATTAAAATTAACAATGGTGTAGCTAAATCGACATTCATTCATAATAAATTCGATTACAGACATGACATAATACCACCATTCCATATATAATTGGAAAACATACATGATTGGTTCAGATACAAAATGATCACAAACAATTAAGCTACGAGAATTATACTAAATTGATCTAAAAGATAATAAAGATGCAAATGCTTGCTAAGTGATGTGAAAAGTTCATCAAGTGTGAATTAAGGTTTATTAACGAATTATAATCTTTAGAAAAGATAATTTTCTCACAACGTTGGTTTATTTTGAAAACAATCTAAAGAAAATAATTACTAGATGTGTAATTTGATTATTCTCCGGATTTTGCCCTTTAAACAATCAACTTACAAATCTAAATAATTCGGAAAATTATTAATTTCTAAACCTTTTATAAGTCCACACTTAATTCCCAATTCACTAACCACTTAACAAGCACTAATAAATCTACTCACTAGTCATAATGAAATTAAACATAGCATTTAAAAAATAAATCTACACTAAGCATGACATAAATCAAAGCATATCAAATGATAAAATAAAACTACACTAATTAATTGAAAAATGATAGAAAATTTAACCGAATTGGAGACCCGCAAATAAACGAATACCACCCGATTTATTTAGCTAAAGAAAATAATTAAATTCTATCTAGCTAAATAAATCCTTAAGCTCCGCGCCTCATGAGTAGACCGGTACCAAAAAGTAAACAAACACACCAAATCAAATCTATTAACAGTGTACAACTAATTCAACAATTTAACTTTTTGTGAAAGCCTAAACATTAATCCAATAAATCATGCCATATTCAATATGTAAACCAAACGTGTCCGAGTACTATTTAAACAAAATGGACCAATTTCAAATCAAATGAATATCTTAATTAAATTCTACAATCCAAACGCAACTCAAATTGAAAAAGGCCCAGCACCAAAATAGATCCAAATGAAACCCAAGGTAACCAAAACGCATGTCCAAAATTATATTTTGCAACACAAACGCACATATTGCTAGTAACTGAGAAGGATTTTAATTACACGAACTTAATCGTAAAATAATGAACCTGAGCACTTAGACCTATGAGATTTAGTATATAAATAAATAGATTAGCATTAGCACAAGATACCATGACTAATAAGCTAAACAATTTTTAAACTTAATTGAGATTTAAGCTAGAATAAAATATTAAACTAAAAGTTTTTAATAAGCAAACATTTTGACGAAATTAGCACTAGACTTAATGAATAAGTAAACGAGATTTAACAACTAAAATAAGAACGACGAGATAAGCAACCTTAAACTCCAATCCATATTAATAAGCAAAACTAACACGAGATCTACAACTTAAATGTCTAAACAAACAAATTACCAAACTAGATAAGCTCAAAACTAATCAATAAGCCACTTAAAATAGCAACAAGCACTTTGAAACAGCAATAAGCACGTAACCGAATCATATGACCAATTGAATAAGCACATAAGCTTATAAAAAACTTGGATCAAACAACAATACAGCTCAAGTTAAATTAAACAACTATGTTGAATAAGCCTAATTAAAACACAGAAAATAAGAGCTATGACACAAAAAAGAATAAGCATCATAAATTAGCTAACACAAGCTTATTATTTCAAAAAGTGAATAAGACTTTTAGAAAATGATTCGAATGAGCTTAAAAGGCTTATAGGAGTCATTTAATAAAAAATTTAATAGCTTTTGAAAATAATAAGATGAGTAAATAAGCAGAAATTTCAGCTTATAGAATAAGCACACGAAAAGAAAAAAAAGTATCCGAGAGATTAAGCACCAAATAAGCAAAACGAGATCTTCAATAAGCATCAAACAATTTTTGTTACATCATATTAATAAGCTTGGGACAAGAGCTGAGTACAATAAGCATAAAAACTGAAATAAGCAATTACAAAAAAATAATAAGCTAAAAATATCTAAACTAAACTAAAAAAAATAAAAGAAAAACTGAAAAAACTTTGAGGGGAGCGACTTTAGCTTTTATAGGCGTGAGGGGTGAAAGTTGTAAAATTCGTTCCCATCATTTTGTAATAATCAGCCAATCATTGGCTATCTTTTGACCTCACACGGATCACTATCCGCTTAACATTTGATCCAACCATTAGGAGAGCGCCACGTGGCTTCTCAAACCTGCTTCAATAGAATGCTACATTTTGGTCCGTATGATCAATTTGAAATGAAATGAATATAGATACCAACTTGCATGCCACGTGCCCTTCAATTACTCGCTCTCCAATCTTTTTTATTTCCCTCGCACATGTTTAGACGTCACATTGACGTCAACTTCTTCATAATTCTTAAATTTGCATCATATAATTTAATATGGGCTCATGGTTTTATAATCTGTTGTTGGGCTAACTTAAATATGGGCTGGCCTGGCCCATATTAATGGGTCACGGGCTGGCCCAATAAAATCCGAGGGTACCGTTGGACTCATCTTCTCGCGCTCTTTCCAATCTCGTGCTCAGTTTTGTTCGGTTTTGTCTTTATTTTTGTCCTTTTCTTGATATCCGTACCTGCACATACACAAACACAAAAACAACATATATTTGCAATTTTCATTATGTTTTTGGTCTTTTTGGGTTTATTTTACAAGGTAAAAGTATGTATAAAATAGCGAATACCAAATTCCCCCATACTAAAGTATTGTCGTGTCCTCACGCAATGTAATAAATACACGCTTAAACTAAAAATTCCAACTCCCCCAAACTAATCACCTTGAAAAGTAGCAAAGTGCTCATCTAAAGGAATTAAGAAATCAATAGTTAAGAAACGCCCCGTTTTTCCATTTTCAACACTTTTTTTTATTTTTTTATGCTTTTTCATAACTTTCCATTATTTCCACACTTAATAACATTTTTTTTTATTTTTTATATTTTTTATAATACTTAGGATCATGGAACAAGCAAAATAAATTCATCGTCCCCAACTTTCACTTTTCCATACTAAGCTTAAAAACAAGATCATTGTCAAATACAAGTCATGATACTAACACTACTCATAGATACTAATTGTGTACTTACTTTTCCTCCCTTATTTCCTAATTTTGTATCTCAAGATTTTATTTAAGTCATATACCCGAAGGCTCTTTAAGACTTTATTTCGATACTTATTAATTCCAAAAATAAAGCGTAACGGTTAAGAACACAATAATTAGCTCCTAGCCCTCTTCAAAAGATCAAATGTCATCAAGATTAAAGTTCACATCGAGGCAACCAAAATTTGAAATGAAATGAAATGAAATGAATATAGATACCAACTTGCATGCCACGTGCCCTTCAATTACTCGCTCTCCAATCTTTAGTGGAACTGCTATTTGAATTTATTTGGAAACATGTGATCATGCTGCGTCACTTTCTATATATAACAGATTTTTTTTTCATTCTTTGAATAGTATAGATTGAGTCTTAATGGGCCAAAATAATAACGGCTGGCCCGAGCCCCATAAAATGGGTCACGGCTTGGCCCAATAAAAGCTGAAGCATCGTTTGGAAATCGTTTCCACCCTTCCTCGCGCTTTTTCCGATCCCGTGCTTGGTTTTGTCATTTCTTTTGTCCTTTTCTGATATCCGTACCTGCACATACACAAACATAAAAACAAACAAATATATGCATTTTTTATTATGTTTTTAGTTATTTGAGGTCGTTTTTCATGGTAAAATATATGTATAAAATAGCGAATACCAAACGCCTTGGTCAATCATTTTCTAAAGTTGGGCATTAGTGACAGTGGTAGTGGTGGCGGCTGTTGCGGCCGGTGTTGTTTCTGGGTTTAACCTCGTGGTCCTTCTCTTTGGTGTCATTTTCTTCAAATCACAAGAAAATATAATACCCGTTAGATTTCATAAAATCATAACCACGACATGACATATACCCAATAAGTAAAGTGAGACCACATCACATAGTGAAATATACAACTGAATTGTAATCAACAAAGATATAACCAAATCGACAATCATTCACAACAAATTCGATTACAAACATGACATATTACCACCATTCCATATATAATTGGAAAACATACATGATTTCTTTTGTACAAAATGATTCCCTACTGCTAGGTTACTAGATGAAAATAAACCTAGAGCCCTACTAGCCGAGAGTTACCCCATAATACTTAGTAGGCTATACATGATAGCTAAACAGAAACAAAAGATCTATATAGTCTGCTAGCTGGGAGTAACCCATAAAAACATTGCATGCTATATAGTATAGCTACAATATGATAGAAAGGTAAACATAGGCACTACTACCAGTGTCCTCTAAGGTGTCAACGCGTGCTCCAGCCTCCAAGGCCTGGGTACGTATGATATGCTCAATAGCATGATCATCTGTGTCTTGACGCTGCCACTCATGGCGATACGCCTGAGTCTCTAACACTCTATCCGTGCCTCTAGTGCCCTGCTGTAAGCCTCAGACCTAGCCAAGGCCTGACGGGTCTCGATGCTCCCTTGCTCGTAAGCGAGCCTCTCTCTCCTCAATATCTTAATCTCAGCTCTCACAGCAGCCCGGTCCTCCTGGACCTCTTGATGTCGTGAATAAAACCCCAAACTCTCTCTCCTGCGAACATATGTCTGGTAACTGACCCGATCACCCGTTAGTGACAATCATTGGCAATCCATCCAAACCTATTTCTACACGATGCCAACTAGCTACCGATGTCATGTGGTGCTACTTCCATGCCTTCTTAACAAAAGTCGAGCCTAAGAATAACAAAGATGCCATGAAAGAATCTTGCTGGATTGAAGCCATGCAAGAATAAATCCATAAGTTTGAAAGACTTAAAGTATGGGAGTTAGTTTCAAAACCATCTAATGTTATGCTCATCAAGCTTAAGTGGATATTTAAGGTGGAGCTAGATGAATACGGGGGTGTGTTGAAGAACAAGGTGCAGTTAGTTGCTGAAGGTTACCGTCATGAAGAGGGGATTGACTTTGAAGATTTGTTTACACCAGTTGCACGTATAGAGGCCATTCGCATATTCATTGCCTACAAGAATATGACAGTATTTTAGATGGACGTGAAGACTGCTTTCCTGAATGGTGTTCTTAAAGAAGAATTATACGTTAGTCGACCAAGATCATCCAAACCATGTCTTCAAGTTAAAGAAAGCATTATTCTGGCTGAAACAAGCACCAAAGGCTTGGTATGATCTGCTATCAAAGTTTCTTCTATCACACAAGTTCGTAAAAGGTGCACTCGATCTGACTTTGTTCACTCAAAAGGAAGGAGATCATATATTATTGGTACAAATCTATGTAGATGATATTAGGGGTGCTCAGGGTCCAAAAATCAGACCAGACCAGCCAAGATCGGACCGAACAAAAACCAAATTGGTCAAAAACACCAGACTAAAATGGTACGGTCCGGTCCTGATGATGTATAACACCCCTAAATTGGGTCGCAGCGGAATAAGGGTCCGAGGCGTGTTACTTCATAGATCAATAACACAAGATATATATAGAACGACCCAAAAAGTCGTTTAAAACCGATACATTGGATTTAACAAAGTATTTGTTACATAAGCCCGAAGCTTCAATTGTTCACTTGTTCAAATTACAAAGATTTCTAGCCCATAACAGATATACAAAATGTAATGCGACAAAATCTTTAATGCATGATATCCAAATCAAAACCACCAATGTATCCCTTGCACCTCGTGCTTATTGACCTCCTGAAAAACATTGCTTTAAAACGTCAACAATAATGTTGGTGAATTCATAGGTTTGATAAATCGTATATTGTAGGACCACAAGATTTTCCAAGTGTATGATAATGCAACAGATGCAGACATCATATAAATGTAATTTAACCGTTGCCCTAACGAGCTCATGACTACTGGAAGGCTCGACATAAAAGAAATACCATATAAAATGGCCTACATTGGCCCGTGATGATGTTTCTAAACCCGAACATCCTATGTTCGACTTGATATATGCGTTCGTTGCCCATGAAGATAACCCCGAGACGTGGAGGTCAATCCCATTAGATCTATTCATACATTCGCTGCTCACATTCTCTGTAACTGACAGTTCATGATAAATGGGCTCAAACTAGGGTTATCGCTACTTAGGCAACACTAATCTAATGTAAACTTATCCACTTGTGTCCAATTATAAAACAATGCATGTTTCTTACCCCAAAAACTTATAAAACAAATCATGTAAAATTGTGGCTATGAACTCACCTTGAGTGAGCGAATATCAAGTATATCATATAGAAATGCGTCACGGTATAGACGAATGCAACCTAATCCAATATAGGTCGTATAAGTACTAATCACATTGGGTAACTACTACCATGTATATTTCTATATAGCTAATCACCATCTAATCGTTTTAGTGAAATCGTGTTAATAAAGTTAAAACGTTTATAAATAGTTCGATAGTAAAAACGACGCAATTTCTTCGTTTTAAGCCCGTTTCTTACGTTTCTTATGTCCACGCTTTCGTATTAAGACGAGTTATCAAAATATTACATTTTTTTTTTTTTTTTTTTTTTTTTCCCTGTGTTTTCAATATTTTTACTGTCACAAAGACCAGTTTTATAAAGTTATTTTTATAGTTTTAGTTGTCGTAAAACCCGTAAATGTCGTATTTTATTCGTTATAGCTCCGTTTTTAGCGATTCTTTCGAGCACGATCTCGTAATTGAAAGTTCTATTTATTTATGAGGTTTACAAAAACAAATGTTCCTGATATGAACAGTAACTTTTATAAAAGTATTTTTATACATTTTAAGTATATAAACTCGCGTAATTCATAACTTCTTCGTTTTTAATTGAAAAATTACGTTTCTTATTGTTTTGGAATCCTAAAAATATGTGTGATTTAATAAAAATACCAAACCTTCTGTTTGTAGAATTTTTATAACAAGTTTTTATAAAAATTCTTTTATAACTCCGGTTATTATCGTAAAACTCGTAAACTACGTATCTTTTTCGTTATTAATCCGTTTTTCGAGTTTCTTACCTTTTTGGAATCGTCATGAGGTGTACTATATTTATAAAACATGATAGGGCTGTCATAAAACACGAACCAAAACAGTCCCTTTGTAAATAATATGTATACTTATTGATATCACTTGTTTTATGTACTTTATAACTTAGTAAATTTTCCACAATCCTCCATAACCTTATTTATCATATATGTTACATATAATAATGTCCATATCTTGTCCAAAAGTCCATAGTATCAAGTCCTTGATAACACCTTTAAATCACACTTATTATGTAACTTTTAATTACAAGTTATTAAGTAAACCCTAATTAACAAGTTTCTACATAACCTTTTTATACTTTAACAAACATGATACCATACTTATAATCCCATTATATCATGATATTATCAACTACATAACATATGTAAAAGTGTTCAAAATCATAATCACAAGTAGAAACTCATTTCACATGTTCAAGAGTATCCTAAATGGTGATTTTACTATATAGAACATATATACACATAAAATGATAAATGTAAAGTGATTAGAGTTTTTAGATAACCTTATGATGATGTATGATGATAACCAACACAATCTAAACCCTTGTTTAGATGAAAAACCAAAGCTTACAAGCTTAGAAAACCCTAAATCCAATAGAAACCCTAATCTTGCTTTTCTTGCTTCAATACTTGTAAACCTTTAACCAACCCTTGCAAACAACTTAAGACATCTTAGATATGATGTAGGTATGTGTGTATGGACTTGGAAAATCAAGCTATGAATTATATAAAAGGGGTGTTTGATGCCGTGGGTTAATAAGGAAGAAAAGGGAGAGAAGTTGATTTTTTTTTGTAAGTGCAAGTGTTGTATGATTTATCTCTTGTAAAGTGGAAGAGTTATAAGTGTTATAA
>BQNB010081014.1:0-29752 GCA_026074375.1 Tanacetum coccineum
TAAAGCTATTTAAAAAAACTTGAAAGAAAAATTGCTTAAAATTGAGAGAAAATACAAAGTGAAAATTAAAAACAAAAACAACAACTGAAAAAAATGAAACCTAGAGGTCCTATTTATAGAGGATTGAAGAAGAGAGGTGAGGAATTCTTGAATCTTCCATTCAATCTCAGCCGTTGATCAATTTCGAACCATTTATAGCCGTTTGATGAGAGTAATGAGGTGTTCGGACCAATTGATGGTTGACACGTGTGCTAGGTGAGGTGGAGGAGGGTTTAGAACAAGGCTGGGTTATATAGAGGAGCGGGGGAAGTGTTTTCAGGGAGATGGGTTGTTTGTTGGTTTTGGCGGGAAATGCTGTTGAGGCAGTTAGGGGGAAGATTTAAAACGCGTTTTCTGTTTGAAAGTTTGGAGTAATGACATAAATGGTCCTTGTCTTCCACCCGTCCCTTTTCTAGTATAAAAGAAGTTTCAACTTTGTCATATTCGGCCCTTGCGTTTGTTATTTCCACTTTCTCCTTTTATAATCACTTTCTTTATTTTGCAACTTTAGTCCCTTTGACTCAAAACTTCCATAAGAACCCTTGAGTGTTGAAAACTTGTCATTGTTGGTCCTTGGCTTTATTATTTTGGCTTTTGACTTTCTTTCTTGTATCGAGCTGATCCGGCTTTTCGACTTCACTCTTTTTCTTGTCTCTTTCGTTCCTTGTCGGTTTTTTGACTGTTTTTGCTTCTTTTTGTCTTTTTTAACCTTTCCTGCACAATAGACACAAAAGCACACATTTTTCTATTCTTTTGGCATTTTCTGGCTTTTATTTGGCAAAATCCCGGGTAATTTTATATACAATTAAGCAATTATCAAAATTCCCCAAACTAAAGGATTGCCGTGTCCTCACGCAATGTTATCAAGTGTACACTTTGTAAACTAACAAGTTTCCAAAATGCCCTTGCTTTCACCTTTTATGAATCACCTTTTTTAAACAACTTTCGCTTTTCTCAACATTTAATCTCTTAAAACACGTTAATGGCAATCATTGCAATTTTTGCAACTTTTAGGCTCATTGAAATAGGCTACTCCCGATTAATAGAGCACAAAAGAGGAAAATTAGGCATCCAGACTTTTCATAGACTAAACAAAGCTATTAAACAAGATCATTGTCAATATAAGTCCAAATGATTAAGCTCTTATACTTATAACTTGTGAACTTTTCACTCCCAGGAATAAATTAATGATTAAGATGTGTGCACTCTTTTTAACTCAACCATAGATCAATTTATCTTCATAGTTGAAATTCAATCGTAAAGCTTTACAAATTAATCCTTGTGATCTCAAATTGTTAATACAAAATAAAAACCTCGACTCATAAAGCTAAAAGAGATTTGGAAACAAAACTTATAAATTGATTTAAGAAAATGAAATTTTAACCATTCTTTTATTTTCCAAATACTATAATTTATATTTTTTTTAAAAATAGGAATGTTGTTCTTAGTTCGAACCCCTACTTAGGCCTTTCTCCCAAATAGAATATCGCATCAACAACAGGTTCTTATTTCGACCCCCACTACCGCTGCTAACTTTGTGATTTATCGCGACATAAAAAAACACCTTTTTCCTATACAAGCCTAGATCCCAAGTGTCCCGTAGTGCAATCATCACCTAGCCGCGCTCCATAGTGATAAATGCCTACAACCTTGATTCCTCGTACATAAGTTTTAATCCTTAGTTGCGACCCCATCCGAGTCTTTCTCTCACATGGATACGCCAACGATTATAAAAACTAATAAAGCATTTTTATCTATTCTATTTTTGCGAATGCTTCATTGGCACGAAAAATAATGCTTTTGCATTAGAAATGCTTCATTGCATTCTTTTTTATAATTATCTTTTTGATGATGGAACATTTTCACTTTAGGAAATCAACCTAATAAATTTGAAACCAAAAATCTTACTTACAAGAATAAAATGAATTCCCTTTTTCAAATGTAAACTTTTTCTAAAGACATTGGTTGACTTATTCTCAAATAAAAAGAGCACGTATGATTAAGTGTGTTAGAGCTTGTTTGAGTAAAAAGACACAAAATTCATACAAATGATAAGATTTCTTTAGGTTTCCAAATAAACCTTGCTTAAGCAAATACATTTATATTTAAAACACATCAATCTTGGTTTCTTACACAATTTAAAATCCAAAGCAATAGGAAATGTGAAAGCTTGTCCCCACAAAAGTAGGTTACAGAACTAGCTAGTGCAAAATTAACAACAACCCGTCAATTCCAAAATTAACTCCTATTTCTCACCAACGGATTACCAAAAAGTGGTGTTTTTTCCAAAACTAAGCTTCTTTTGAGCTTTTCTTGTAAGCAAAAATTTAAAATTTTTCACTTTTCCACAAAAAGGTAATTCAAAAAGATTCAAACAAGGTTGCGTGAAGTGCAAGTCAATATCGAAGATATCCTTCCCCAAACTAAAATGAAACTTTGTCCTCAAAGTTTAAAAATAAGGGTCAAAAGGAATCTTTAACAAAAATTCTATGGACATGCCAAAAGAATAGATGTTAGTTCGATAAAGACAAGGATAAGAGATTTCCCACTTTATGAAGAGAAGATTGGAGACCATCAATGGAAATTGTGGGAATTGCTTTGTCCTTCCACAATATTGAACCATGAAGCTTCCAAAATCCGGAAAACCTAGACAAAAATCACAAACAACCAACAAGAGACGAAAAAGAACAAGCTTCCTCTCTTCTTTTACATTGTTAGCTCAAAAACATCTCTAAAACGGCTTAGTTTTTGTTAACCGAGTACAAGCTATACTCGCCCCCGAATTAATTTGTCCTTGGGGAAGCAAAGAGAAAATCAAAAGAAAATAAAAAGGATAAGCATGGGGTGCCTCCCACGAAGCGCTTGTTTATTATAGAGTCCCCTTCGCTTGACTCTTTCCCCAAACTAGGTCATTATGGTGGGTAATAGTGAGGGTGAAGAAATTCCAAGAGGTGGAAACCTCCCCAAACTAGGGATGAAAGATATACCGTAGCATTTTTGATTCCGGGTTCAAAAAACTAAAAACATTTGGACAAAAAAGATTTCAAAGAGAAAATGTGAACCCGGAAAATGCTTTGGTAACATGAAAGTCCATTAAGGGTGGGTGGAGTGGGTCAAAAATCTTAAAAGCATCTCTTTCAAAAGATTTCCCATGAAATGTAATCCCTGGGTCAAATATCTTAAAAGTTAAAGAACTCTTCCTGGTAAGCACATTATCAAAAATACCCGGATTAAAAATTTTATCTTCACTCCCCGTGGAGTAAGATGTGGGTAAAACCTCGGGATAGGTGACAAATGGTAGAAAAGATCGGGTAGTATATGTGAAGGTATCTTCCTCTTCATCTAAAACAACATTTTCACCTATACCCGGGTAAGAAAGTTCACTTGTGTTATTCATCAAAACAATAGCTCTTCAGCCATCACGGGCTCGTCCACAAAAGAAAATGAACTCAAACTCGGCAGAAAATCATCGAATCATACCGAAAAAAAATAAGGCACATCCCCCTCCTCTAAAGGCAAATCAATCACAACGGGGATAATTAGAGGAGGGGCAAAATATGGGAGAAAATCGGGATTAGGAGGAGAGAGACTAAAGATGTTTTATCTTTTCAATTAAAAGATAACTTCGACTAAATCTTCTCCCGAAGTAGAAAAAATAAAAAAAAAATGTCAACGTCCCCCCCCCCCGATCTTAGAAATGTCGAGATCAATCTCTCCTCCGTCCTCCTCAATATCAACACAATCATAAAAATCGTCATCATAATCGTCATCGTCGTCGGTATCATCGTCATCGACACAAACTTCAACGATTTCCGGCGAAATTGGAGCAAGATGAGCAAGTCTACTCGTGGACTTCTCGTAATAGGAATCATCGATGTCGAACAAATTACACTCCCCCAAACTAAAGTCATCGGACTCACTTGGGTTTGAAACAAGGGTCTCAACACTAATCGTCTCCGTTTCCGGAGTAGTGTTAATATGCCCGTCTCCCATTATGAGTGAATCCTTAGGCTCTACGTTTTGCGAAACGGGAGTGTGTATCGTATTCGGATGAACCGCATAAAATCCCAAATTATCGTCATCATCGTCAATGATAATCTTCTGACTTCGAGCTCTAGCTTCAGACTCTCTAAGCTCTTTTGCTTCTTGTATGATTTTCCGAATTTCAATGCTTAGACCATTGAATTTATCCTTAAGCTCATAAATCTTATCTTCACATTTTCTTCTATAATCAATATCGATCTCCTCCTTTTGATATTCTCTTATTCCTAAATCATTCATCCATTCTTTTATCTCTTCTAAACACTGCTGCTTCTGAATCTCCAAATCTTGGATTCTCATTTCTTGAGGAGATTGACTTTCATTTAAGGCTTGATTAGCTTTTTGAAGTCTCTCCTCAGCAAGCAGTTCCACAATACTCTTCTCTTCTTGATCTTTCTGAATTTGGTTAGGAGTTTCTTGCTTTAGTGGTTGAATTTCATTAAGGATTTGTAAATCCTTAAGAAGACTTTGCAACAATTCTTGCAAATACTCAGGTTGAGTTTGCTCTTCTTCCACAACTTGCTTGATCTTCAAAAATTTCTCCTCAGCAAGCAATAACTTGATGCTCTTTTCATTATGAGGTATGTGATCATACTTCTTCAAGAAGTCTTGCATAGCTTCTATAAGATCCGTTTGAGCATGTAGCATTTCCACACTTGCTATCGGAGGAGTCTGATAAACATCGGAAAACTGCGGGGGTTGCAATTGGTCAAAACCGAAAGAATGAGAATTAAAATATTCTTGGTTCATTGGCTGACATAGGTAAGTCTCATGAGGACCCCCACAGTTTTCACAACAAAGATATTGTTGTGGAAGAGTTTGTGAATCATGTGGGAAACAATCAAAATTTCGATTGTAGCACGGGTCCGGAACAAATGATGGACAAGGATATCCATAATGAGCATCATTCCCACATGACTCGCAAGAGTACGTCTGGTACTCGGGCTGTGGAGGATAATCGGAATAATTTGGAATAATCGGATAAGGACAACATTGTAGACAAACTCCGTCCGTAAGTTCGGTACCACACGTCATACAAGAGCAACCCGGACAATAAGGATATTTAATCTTTGAACATTTGAAGCACCACAAACATGGACAAAATCCGGATTCGTTCGTCCTTCCACAATTGTAACATGTAATAGCACCGGATGTCGACATGAAGAATTAAAACAATAGAGGGATTGAGAAGAAGAATTATTAGAAGAGCGAGTGCGCAAGCACTAGACAAGAAGAATATTTTTGAATTTTATGATTTTTTTTTAATTTTTATAATTATTTATTTATTTATTTATTGAGCCCTAAAATTCTAAGAATGGAAAAATACATCGAGAAAGAACTCAACCAAAAGATCTACTCACGTCACGGTAGCTCTCTAACCAACTAACTCACAAAAAGAGCGGAGAAAAAGGAAAGAGCGAGGCTCTTTTAGAATAACCCTTGTCCCTTGAGGCGATCCGAAACTCTCTTTAATGAATAAGCCAACTAGAGGTGAGCCGTACCTAGCGAGTGTCAAAAATGGGAGTGTTTTGATCTTTTGTTGCGATGATATTATGATAATACTCATTTAAGAGTATTATATTATTGTTGATTCTCTTTTTTTTAAAGGAAATGTTTTTATATTTTTGAATTTTTTTTTTGTTTTTGATTTATATACTAGAAATAACTTTCCCGGTGGAAAGGATCTTCTCGACTTTACTTCAACGAATATCCTCAAAAATCGTTCACGAATTCCCCGGCAACGGCGCCAAAATTTGATTCAGTTGATAGCACTAGTCAAATTTATATATATATATAGTATTAATCCCGTGAAAATTCTTTCCAAATTACTCCTCAAACAAGAGAAATAAAAGGATAAAATCTCACTAAAGAAAACACAATACGTATATTTTTAACCGGGAAGTATTTCTTCTCGGGTCGTATCCCAACGAAGTCGTGAATTGAGATTTGGGAATAATTCGGATTCGAGTCAAGAATGGGTAAAGGATTTTTGAACTTTGGATTATACTACGAATTTAATAGCACAAACTAAAAACAATTAACTAGCACGGAATTTTAATACACGAAAAGTAAAAACGTGAGCTAAAACTGAAATTTAAAATCTAAGGCACTACTTTTAACAAATTTTATACCTAAAAATCACAAATTTAAAAAGTAAATTATTACAAAAAGAATTATATTTTTTCAACTATTTTTCTATTTTCTATGATTTATTTAAGAAAAAGTAATTACTTAAAATCTATTTAATTCCTAGAAAATACAAATTTATCTGGAAAAATAAAGAAAAATGCTTTTTATCTACTTTAAATGTGCAGAAATTTAATGGAACAAAAATGCCCAATTTTTATAAACTAATTGAACCCTAATTTTGTCAATTAAAAACCTAACCCTAATTTTTAAAAACTAAAATTAAAAATTTAAAAACTATTTTATTATTCCTAAAAAGACAGGGTAGAAAGTGTAAAGAATAAAAAACTAACCCTAATTTTTTATTAAAACTAAAATTAAAAAATAATTAAAACTAATTTTATTAACTAAAAAGACAGGTAGAAAGTGGAATAAGAATGAAAGGAAAGGTAGGCGGGTAACCAAAATGAAATTTACACAATCTTAATTGAAAACAGATAACTCTATCTATTTGTAAATTGTACAAATCAAACCCTACGGATATTAGCTTATTTTTGGCTATATCTAAAAAGTAAATTTCAGCGAAAAATCTATTAGAAACTACAAATTAAATGAGAGAGCTTTTTACTAACAACTTTAACAAAGACATCTAACTACTTTTATCCACGTGAATAAGCTCAAAAAGCTATATCTTTTTGTTCTGTTAAACAGTAAGCTATGCTTTAACTTAACTATTTCTAAACTTTGAGCTATTACTAGCTTAATTCTAAATTAAAGTAAAACATTAATGGAAGACTATGAAAAGTGAAGTCCAAAGTAATGTGGTACTAGGGTATCTAACAGGAATAAGCGAACTATAAAACAAGATTATCTAAGAAATTTTGATTCTTTGGAAAAGTGTCAAGGTTTAACTAATGACTGAAATTAAGATCTTTTACCCTGACTAAGCTAAAATAAGCTTAAAATACTAAGATTTCTATGAAAACTAAGATTTTGGAATTAATGCTATCACTGTGATTATTTGATGAACCTATAATAAAAGGAATTTTTAAATAATCAAGCTAGAATAGGAAACAAAAAGAAAATAAGCTAGAACAACAAACGCTGATCCAATAGTCACTTTGTTAAGAAAAAATTAAGGACTAGTTTAAAATGCTGTAAAAAGAAACTTAAGAGATTAATATTGTAACCTAATGGAATGTATTCTAAATAATAACAAACTTATTTCATAATTCCTAGAGTTACCTCAAGCCTCCATACTATAAAACATTTAAAAGCCACTAGAAAATGTAAATGAAGTCAACACAGTGTTAATCTGAGTGATGCTGATGTATATGACCAAAAGACTACTTGCAGGCTAAATCAAACTAAATCTCATGTACATAAAACTCACTTGTACTTATGTATAATTAAGACCTTATCAATAAGTCCTAAATTGAGCACTAGAATGCAAATAAAACCTCTTAAATCTAAAATACACTAACAGCTCTAATTTGCCCTGGTGCCATAGTTCACATAACTTATTTAAGCTCAAAACTTTGGGAATCTTCTAACATAATAAATTCTCAAAAGCTAAGTGTTAAAAACTGTCATAAATTTGTTAAACTTCATCTAGGGCAAAGTGTTTAAACTAAACTCTTGTTAAGCTTTACTAAGTACAAATACACCTCAAACCAAACACTCCTTAAGTCTAAGCTGTCCCAATCCTCATTGTACATTAAAAACTATTTTAAAAACTATAACAGCTAAAACCTTTTTATCTACTCAGCTTACTAGAATCACCTTAATTAAGACTAAATGGCGATGAAATAAAAACCTACAGGCTTAATAAGGAATCTAAAGCTAGTTACTCAGCCGTATGCCTATTACACTGAATAGGCAGAATAAAGGTAAGTGACGATCTTAATGTAGTCTTTAATACTTACAATTAACTAATGAAAATCTTGTAGAATATCTAAAGTTTATCTAAACAATTTTGAGGCATAATTAAGCACATAAAAAGACAAGGCCTTAAGCAACTGAAATAAGCTTCCAAATTGTATAGAAATGAAATATAGAATTAAATTAAAACATCTTAATTATTTGAAGTCTCTTCACACTCAGCTATCCAAGAGTAGAAGGCTTAAGTGTTCCTAATGGCTATCCAAAGCCTCTAGACCTAAAAATATGCTCAATAAGCTATATGTAGGCTTGTATACTCCATAAGCTTCCACATTATATGATTCAAACTGAACTTAATTGAAATATTGAACATCTAATGGAAACAAAGATAGTATTTTAAAAGCATTGTATTATAACACTTGTGACAACATTTAAGTAACTTAAAGGAAAATGGAATAAGGCCAAAACAGCTTATTACAAAACTTATTGCTTAAAACGACTTAATAACATGAAATTTTTATTGAGAACAATCTTAACAAAACTATGCAAATCTTATTTGCTATACAAAATAAAGTTTACAAGAAATTAAACAAGTATTTACAGCTGAATTTTGTAGGATTCAAAAGCTATAATTCGAAAATTAATGAACAGGTACACGAAAAAGTACAAAAGAAATTTAACTATCGATAAAAATTAACTAACTAATAAAACTAACTACTTCACCTTTCTGCATGCTTTAGCTTCTTATTATAGAGAGATCCATGAGAGGATGTTAGCTCACATCATTCAAGACCATGGTATCTTAATGTTTGAAATGCGAAGCCGTTGAATTCTTATTAGTTGTGAGGATGGTTCGAACGCAATTAAATGCTGCCAACGTAAAATCGCAATAATGTGGAGGTAGGTGTAAATACGAGTGTAAAGAAAACGAAAAGAAGAAGCAAGGAGTGAATTTAGGAGTAGTTGTGAGGTTTGTTGGTGAATTTACGGGCCGGGAAATATCGGTTGGTGAACGATAGGTGAATTAATTTAGCTGCGTTGATTTACTTGAAACATTTGAGTAATTGGCAACTTTCAGTCCCTGCTGTTTGATATCCACGCATTGTAGTGTAAAAAGCAACTTTCGAATTTGGTCAATAATAGGGCGCACCTTGAGTGGTTCATTTATACACATTTTCCTCTTATAAAACAAACTTAAACTACTTTTGCTAAGATTAGTCCTTTGTCTTTATTTCTAAGTCAAAAAGAGCCCTACGAAGCATTGAATAGCTTGACATATTTTATAAATCCTTTGACTTTCATTTGCTTTCTTTTCTTGTATCGGGTGTTGATCCGCTTGATATTTTTTTCACTTGTCCATCAACTTAGTATCTTGTCTTTTCGTTTCTTGTCGGTTATTGACTGTTTTTGCCCTTCACTTTTTTCTTTACATATCCAATCCTGCACAATAAGTAGCACAAAAGCACACAAATTTCCTTATCCTTTTGGCATTATTTGGCTTTATTGAGCTTAAAATTCCGGTATTTAATATCTACAATTAAGCATTTATCAATAATCTTCATTCCGAGTTATCCAAACAAAAGTCAATCTATTCATTCCTTATTGACTCGCTTTATAAGCGCCATTTATTACATTTTTACTTAATCAATGGCCTAATATTATCCATAAATGTGTAATATATTCAACAAATATTCAATCACACACAAACTCCTGTAATACTCATCTTTAACCGGAAATTATTAAATTCTGGTAACTCCAAAACCATCAAAAAAAGGGAATCAATCCAAACACGTTAATCTACTTACGTTTGAGTAAGGAAAAAAAATTGAAATGTTCGGGATTGTAATGAACTTAGATAGCTATAAACAGAATTTTTACTTCTCAAACTCGGTAAAATGGATTCGTAATAATAAATATAGAGAGATATGAAAATGACTCCCTCCTTTTAATACCGCACCGAAAATATTTTTGAAATTGACACTTTTAGCCGCCTGTACTTTAATTTCATTCAAGACCTTGTTCTTTGAAATTATGTTTATAAACTTTCAATTCAAAACTCCCCCATGAACAATGAATTTGTTCACAAAAAAGCTCCCCGTGAGATAGAATTCATGTAGAGTTCCATTAGTTCGAAAATGTAAGATGCCTTAATATAAAAACTACCCTTTTGAAACCTATGAACATTTTCAATCATTCTTTGAGAGAAATCATGTTGATTTTATTCTTAATTTTGAAATAGATATGTTTGAGAATGAAAAATCTTAAATTAAACTCCCTCTTAGATCGATGATTTTCGTATTATCATTAGAAAAGCTTTTTATAAAATACTTGGAATCATGAACTATCAAGAAGATTTGGTTAATTTAAGGTTTTTTTTTTATGAAAATATGATTATGATTGTTGTATCCATGAAGTAATACCCCAGATTATCTTCCGCTGCTATATTGTAAAAATGGGGGTGTTACAGAGCTTTTCAAGAAGATAACTTTGTCAGGCTTTCCAACTGAGTTGGAGTCATACATCTCATACCAATTCGATGAACTAAATACTCAAAGCGTTCTTTTGGAAGCGCCTTAGTAAATAGATCCGCTAGTTGGTATTCTGTCCCGACAAAGTAAATTTCCACAGTACCCTTCTCAACATGTTCTTTAATAAAATGATACCGGATGTCAATGTGCTTCGTCTTAGAATGTTGGACCGGATTGCATGAAATAGCAATGGCACTCTTGGAGTCACAGTACATCGGAATCCGATTGTACTTATATCCATAGTCAAGCAGTTGAGTACGCATCCAAATAACTTGAGCACAACATGCAGACAAGGAAACATATTCAGCTTCAGCAGTTGACATCGCAGTACAATCTTGTTTCTTTGAACTCCAACTCATGAGCTTTCCTCCTAGAAATTGCAATCCTCCTGATGTGCTTTTACAATCATCTTTACATCCTGCATGGTCCGCATCTGAATAGGCAATTAGTTTAAATCCAGAATCCTTTGGATACCATAGTCCCATGTTATAGGACTGTCTTAGGTACCGAAAGATCCGTTTTACCTCTTTGAGGTGTTTGACTATAGGACGTGCTTGATAACGAGCACATACAAAAGTAGCAAATGCAATGTCTGGTCGACTGGCTGTTAGGTACATAAGCCCTCCTATCATACGACGATAAGTCGTTTGATCAGTAGGAGTGCCTTGTAAATCAGCATCCAGCCTCTCAGTTGCCATAGGTGTACTCATGGAGACACACTCATCCAGACCATGTTTCTTTAACAATTCAATTGCGTATTGTGACTGACTTATGAATATGCCACGGGGAGATTGATGAACTTGAAGTCCAAGAAAGAACTTTAGTTCACCCATCATCGACATTTCAAAATTATTTTTCATTAGATTTGCAAAACGTTTTGAAAAATCTGGATTTGTTGATCCAAAAATAATGTCATCAACATATACTTGAACAAGTAATATGTCTCCCCCGTGACGTCGTGTGAACAAAGTCGGGTCAATAATACCTTTAGTGAACCATATTCAATTATAAAAGAAGACAATTTGTCATACCATGCACGAGGTGCTTGCTTAAGACCGTGTAGAGCTTTTTTTAACCTGTAGACATGATCTGGAAATTCTAGATCAATAAAATAATTAAAACTAATAAACTAAATTAAACATGCAATTACAAATTATTGGGAATTAAATAGCAAGCTAAAACTAAAATTATAAAAATAAAGTCTAAAATTAATTTTAAAATTTTAAATAATTCAAAAATATTCGAACTTAAAAGAAAATGTAAAAATTCCCAAAAACGATTTCAAAAAACGAACAAACACGGTAGAAACGAAAATTCGAGCTCGTAAACGGGCCGGAAACTGAATTTTAGCAAAATTACCCTACATAAGTTTTTATAATTTTCCTACAAACTAGTTGATTAAAAAAATTTTCTAAAAAAGAAAAATATTTTTTTGTTAATTTTTGTATTTTTTTATGAATTTTCTAAGGTTAAAATCTATTTAAAACTAATTAAATATAAAAAGACAGAAAATATAACTACAAAAAATCTGAAAAAAATCAAATTAAATAAAGAAAAAGTTGAGGAACCTAAAAATATAAAAAGCCCTAAAAGTTACTGTAGCAAATATAGTAATTAAACTAATTAAAATTAAACCTAAAACTAAATTAAATTAAATTAAATAACTAACTAACCTAACTGGCAAGGACTAACAGTGAAAAGGACACAAGGACAAACGGGGTAACAGGCTAACTAACCACAGGGACTAACACTTGTAACTACAAAAGATAAAATTACACAATTGGTCCCTGAGATGGAACCGTTTACAAAAAGGCAATCCTAAGTGCTTAAAATCAAAAAGCTATAAAATAAAAGTTGTTCAGGGGCTTGAGCTTATCATTGTTTATAAAAGGGACATAAGCTGAAATGGACTCAATAAGCTGGAAAAGGGAGCTTTTTGTATGACAGAAACTCAATAAGCTTAAAAAGCTTATTGAGCTTTTTCTTGGAGCTTAAGAGCTCAAAATAAGCTACAACTGAGGGATAAGCTAACAAACCTAAGGGTATCCTAATTTATGCTAGGTCACTAGATTAAGCCTAGAATAAGCTAAAAATATTACTTAAGCTAGTTTGACAGTTTTTAATATAAAAACAGAAAACTGGTGCACTTTATGCTAAATTAAAGCTAAGATAGAAAGGTAAATTAAGCTAAAGCTACTTTGGGGCTTAAAGGGCACTTAATAAAGCTAAAACTAAAGCTAAAAGATACTTGGTCATAGTGCAAAATAAAGCTAGACAAAAGGGTGGGTTGAAAATTGGTTTCAGCACCAGGGGGAGAATCTAAACAACAGCTTAAGCTTTTTTGAGCTTATCTTAATAAGCTTCTAGAGTGCTTTTGAGCCAATACAAAACACAACAGAATTAAAGTGGTGCCTAATGACCATTATATTCAAAAGATGAAGAGTTAGGAAACAATTTAGGCTGCTGAAATTGTGGCTTGAGTTTGAGGGTTCTAAAAAAAATGCAAAGCAAAATTTGACTTAAACTTGGTCAAAGTAAAAGGTGACAGAAACAAAGGCTTGGTAAATGGCTAGAAGCAACTCAAATAAGCACAACAAAGTGTGCTTAAGCTGTCTAAGCTCCTAATTGGTTTAGCTCCTTTTTCTGGTAAATTTTTGGACAGAAAATAATGGTTCTCACACACTGATTTTTTTTAACTTAAAACTTGTAATTAATTTGGCCTATTAAAGCCCACACACTCAGCCAAGGTGGATGAGTGCTTGTGACCCATAACCACACCCAATACGAGCCATTTTGGGGCTTTTAACAAACACCCCTTTAAATTGAGTAAAATGAACTTTTTAATAATTTAACTTAAAAATATTAAAAGTAACTTGATGTTAGTGGGACAGTTTAGTTAAAAAGAAACAAGTACTCAAATTTGTTTGAGGATTAACAAAGGAATTAAAAAAGACTGAATTATATTGAAAATCACAAGAAATTTAACATTTAACTTTAAACTGATTAAACTTCAAAAAAATAGTAACATTACACTTAAGAAGCAAGCTGGAACTTAAATTACAAGTTGATTAAAGTTTTAAATAAAAATAAGCTAAGAAAAACTAGTCTCCTCTTCGGCTTGTGCTTTCTTGCTTTTATAGAAGTCCAAGGCTTTCACAGCTTCTCTCCTTTGTGTTTCTTGTGTGAGGTGAAGCTCAGCTTCCAATCCTAGCCCTTAGATTAAAGTTGTGCTTCTTTTGAGCTCAATCCCGCCATTGCTTTTTCTTGGGTCAGGGTTATGGGGGATTGCCAGCGTGGCGGGTTTAACAGGTTAGTGGGAGGTGGGATTTGCTTAGACTGGGTAAACGAAGGGTTGGGTAAAAGATTGGAGTGTAACATGTGATGGTGGGGAGTTCTAGGGAGATGGCGGGAAAGGAGTTGAGGGGTGAACCGTTATTGGGTACAGGTTTTTAAATCTTTCAAAATTGCCAAAAAGAGACCCCCATCTTTCATCTCTTATTCATTTCTTTTCCACTCTTTTCTTTCTTTTAGTTTTAGTTATAAAATGTTTTTTAACAATTGGCATCGAGACATAATCCACTATTACGCTCTCTCCATCTCAATACTCAACATACAGAATATATTAATGCCATCTGTGTTCTAGCAGAGCCGCTATGAATGCACCGCCACATCTCTAGACCCAAGTGCTGTCCCGACCATACACCACGTCCATACTACAAACAGCCCCACTTCTATGACATAATGGTTCTGTTCATACTCATTGTTTTAGATCCATGTTTAACTGTGTTTGAAGTCAGAATACTAGTTCATACTGTAGACTCACTCTGTGCACAAGGACGTTACGCTTCAACATCTAAGATGTCTCAGAAATGTCTATGAACGAGTCTGAGTAATCCGTCAGAGAGCCTAAGTTGTTAGAGGCTCTCAGGTTGAGCCTAGATACTTGGGAACCCAATTGAGGTTATTTGCGGCCTATATATGAAGGAAAGGAGAGATGTGCTTATGTATAGTGGGCCCTTTATTCAATGTGGACCCAGCAAAGCGCTTTGAAGCCCATGTGCTGATTGGGTCGGGTGTTGTTGGTTAATTATATGTCTGAGGCTGTACTAGAGTGTGTGAAGTTCGTTAGCGAACATACTGTAGTGCAGGGCTAGTGATGACGGTCTTCTCTAATCTCACAGTACGCTTCCACAAGTCGTTCATACACGTCTTCAATCGTCTCGACTCCATGCATCACACACTAGCCCGGCTGCTATGTATCTCTCCCGCTAATTGAGACGGCCCATTTCGGCTCTCTGACAAATCTCTAGTGTCCACCCTGTAACTCTCGCCTCGCCATTGCGAGCACGTGTCCCTCTGACCGCCGAACCCTCATACTACGATACGAACCCCCTAACCCCACCCCCCCCCTCACCCCCCCCCCCCAAACAACTCGCGGTCTGAGTCTGTCAGTGACCAATTAGATATGATCTTCACACCTTATGAGCTCAGCGTTAGCTTCACTGCCCTTCTTTTGCATGATGACTGACTTCTGTATTTGACAGATTCTCACGGGTCCACTTTGACTTCGTTTCACGCATGCGCCCTGTCCCCTTCACCACTCCGCCATTTCTCCCCTTTCACGCACGTCCCCCCGGTTTGTCGTTTTGGCTTTGTTTTTCGTCCTTTTCTTGGTTTTACGGTCCTGCATTCATACCCATCCTTAAGTTATAACAAAGGGTTTCTTGGCATTTTATGTTTCGCTTTTTGGTTTTTTCTGATATCCTTTTTTAAGGTAAAGGTTTATGTGTTTTTATGCATCTTAACAAATTCCCCATTCTCTAGTATTGCGTGTCATCAGCTTTGCTATGAAGTTAAGCATTTACGTTACTCTCTATGACTACTTGACCCCCTCCGACTAATAACTTTGTAAAGTTGCAAAGTGTTGGTCAAAGGAAAGATCCTCGATATAGCGACGCACCGCAACAATTCCGTATTTACCACCATATCTTGTATATGTACATTGACTCTCTATAATTTTTTTTTTATTTTTTGAATTGGTTTGTCTTTATTATTTAAACTCACAATGGGATATAGTGTGAGAAACAGTCATAGATGATCTACGGATTGTCCTGTCGGAAAATTTCATCGTCCAACGATTATTTCACTAGTCTTATAGCCACGCAATTAAACGAGACTCAGTGTCGATTACGTTTAGGTGTAAAGCCCTAATATTATGACCTTGTGTTCTTTTGATCTACCGTTTGGATTAATTGATTAAGTGTGTGTGCTTGATTTAACATCGACCATAGATCAACTTATTCTCATAGTCACAAAATGAATCGTGACTCAATAGCAACAACTTTATTAGACTTTGCAAACTTGATTTATTGAACTTCAAAAAATTCTTTTTTATTTTATTTTATTTATTTATTTTTTATTTTTTTTTTTTTTTTTTTTTTTTTTTTGTTTTTCACAAGTTCTTAAAGCTTGGAATGCAGGTTGCGTAGTTTGTAAACCTACATTAGGGCCTCGCTCCTAGTTGGATATCTCCACCAAAGTCCGGTGTTCTTAGTTAGAAAACCCACCCGGTGCTAGCGTAGTGGGTAAATCACATCAACACTTCTTCCTATTATGGCTATGGATTAGTTGTCTTAGTTTGAACCTCACCTAGACCTTTCTTCACAAGTGTGATATCACGTACACACAAGTACATAGAAGCAAAGATGTCTTAGCTTTTGAACCCCCACCTTCGTGGTTAGCGGTGTGGGATATCTCGTAACATTCTCTTTAATTGCTCAATATATCAACTGTTGCGTTATTGGCATTAAATCTTTTCAAAACTTTTGCTTTAAAGAATCAAGTCACAAATTTGACTGCTTTTTCTGTAAAATCATCGATTGACTTAGCTGAATTAAAATCGAAAACGTATGATTAGGCGGATTAGAAGCTTTCTGGGAGAAAGGAACCAAAGTTATTCATATACGTTTTTGAGACGAATCTTGCTGACTCATAAACTTTTATTTAAACTCTATCATTCTCGTTCTTCAACTTAACGAATTCAAGCAATAGAATTCGTGAAAGCTTTTGGCTAAAGAACTTGTTGGGCTTCTGACACGCCGATCGAGTCAAAAATTTATTCTTACTATACCCAAAATGACAAAAACACTTATTTCTATTTTTATAAATTTAAATTTTTTTTGTTTTTCTTTTTTTTTTCGTATTTTGCAAAAATTGGTGGTTAAATCGGGATTGTGTGATAACAAGAATGCAGGCCATACAAATCAAATCGATGATTCCCCCCCCATACTAGAACTAAACATCGTCTCGATGTTTCAAGGTGGTACCTATGTAAATCTAAGGGTTTATGAAGTATGCCAAAAAGATTAAACGTGTGTCGATTAGATTTGATACTGAATTTCCATATGAAAGACTGAGGATGTGAAGTCGAGTTACAAATGACAGAATCTGAGAGCACTTCACAATCCGGGAATACCTGGACATACAATACAAAGCAAACAAAACCATGGACAAAACACCGGTAATGGAAAAATGAAAGCTTCTCACAACACAAACACATTATTTATTACTAATACTGATAAGCATGGGGGTGCTCCCACGATGCGTTGTTTAGGGTCCCCGACGCTTGATCTGTCCCGAATTTTATTGGTCCATGGGGATCGTTTGAGATCCGGTACAACCTCGGTTGGTATGTCCCCTCCAAAGTAATGTTTGATACGATGACCATTCACTTAAAGTTGGGCCTGGAGTTTTGAGATAAAACCTAGACGGTGCCAATAAGGATAAACTTGGACAATTGTGAATGGTCCAGACCAAAGGGTTTTTAGTTGCCCGAGAAATATCTTGAGTCTAGAGTTGAAGAAGGTGAAAACGTTCACCTATTGTTTGAAAACGCGGTATTTTGATCTTAGCATCGTGTATCTTCTTGGTTTCTCTTTATAGATCAGAGAGTTATCCTGTAGGACTGATCACGAGTTCATTTAGTTCATTCAGTTGTACTTTCCTGTGATCACCGCAGTTTGTTATCAAAATTGGTTGTTTGAGTGCCAGTTGGCTTTGTGCTCTAGCTCGATCGTAGATGGACATGACATTCACGTACACAAGACCTTATATGGAGTTACACCCGATGGGTGTTTTGTAAGCTGTGCGGAAGGCCCATAAGCATCATCTATGTGTCCGTCCAGGAGGCACGATTTTCTCATAAGGTTCTTTCATGAATACGCTTTAAACTAAAAACACAGATTTTGCACATCAACTTGCCCACTTGTTTGTGGGTGGTATGACGGTGGAGAGACGATGAGTTACTCCATACTTAAGCCTGACCTTTGTAATTTGGTCCTTGAAGAAGTGAGTTCCGCGATACTTTGATAGCTCGGGGTGCTACCAATCGAGAGAAGAGAGTTTACAAAATTTACAGACAAACTAGGGCATCATTCGGTGGGGAGAGCTTTTGCTTCGACCCATTTTGTTTAATAGTCAACAAGCCACGAGTTTGTACTTGTTTCCTCTTGAAGACGGAATCGGCCCCATAAAATCAATGCCCCAGATGTCAAAGATTTCGACAAACTTTGGATGGAATTTCTGAGGCTTCTCATCACGTTGCGTAATCTTTTCCTTCGACCGTTGTCAAATGTAACATTCGGGTGACAAAGTCATGGGCATCCTTTGTAGTATGGTGGGCCAATAGAATCCTGAATCGAAGATTTTTCTTGCTGTGTATAGGGCTCCATAGTGTCCCCAGTAGGGGCCCTTGCATCGCTTTGAGAATGTCTAAAGCTTACTATTGGCCAGATACACATCGTCTTATCAATGATCAGCTCAGATAACTTAAACACAGGAAGGATCCATCACAGAATTAGTGTTGACCTTCCTTGAAGAATTTATTTTTTTCGTGGATGTCCATTCCTTAAATCAGAATTTTCCCAGCATGGTAGTTTGCAAATCTGCAAACCATGGGGTACTTGATCTTGAAGAGCAATCGAACCAGAGGTCCGAGGGAAATGCTTCATTCGTTTTCTTTGTTCCGAGTCTGTCTTGATGTGGATTTTCAAGTCTGAACAGATGATCGGCGGCGAGATTCTCAGCTCCTTTTTTGTCTCGAATTTCAATGTCAAATTCTTGGCAATATATCCACGATTGAGTCTTGACTTAGCATCCTTTTTTGGCAAAGAGGTACTTGATGGCAGAGTGGTCAGTTATACACTATGCTTTTTGACATATCAAGATATGACGAAACTTCTCAAAGCATCACACAGCAAAAGTAATCTTTTTTGTAGTAGTGTAGTGAGTTTGAAAGCCTCGTTCATAGTCTTGACTAGATAGTGTATAGTTGAAATGCTTGTTTGTTCTTTGCGAGGACTTGCCCAATTGCGAAGTCGCTTGCATCGCACATCAGTTCAAAAGGCAAGTCCCAGTCGGGAGCAATTAAGATCGGAGCCTCAGTAAATCTTTCTTTTGGGAGTGTGTTAAAGGAAATCGACACACTCTCAGAAAAGACAACGGAGTTCTTTTTTCAAGCAAATTGAGTCATTGGAGCAATTTTCGAGAAGTCCTGAATGATCGCCGGTAAAACCGGCTTGCCCTAGGAAACTACGGACACCCTTTTGTCAGAAGGTCGGATGAGGGAGTTTAGCTATTAACTTAGACTTTAGACTCTATCAACCTCAAGTCCAGACTTAGAAATTTATGTCGTTGAACTATGCCTTCCTTTACCATGTAATGCTCTTTTCCCAGTTTAGAGGACAAAATTGGTGTATTCACCAACCGTTCACATTTTTCTAAATGGGTTAGGCACGTGGAAAAGAGTCCTCAAAGACTGAAAAGTCATCATGAATAACTTCCATCGTTTTCATCAATCAAATATCGCTGGAAAGATTGCCATCATACATCTTTGGAATGTGCCGGAGCATTGCATAGCCCAAAAGGCATGCGACGTTAGGAAAAAAGTTCCGTTGGGCATGTGATTGTGGTCTTTCTTGATCTTTTTGGCGTCATTTGGAATCTGGAAATAACCGAGAAGCATGAGGGAAACAGTGTATTCATTTATGCTAGTCTCTCGAGGCATTTGATCCATGATGGTAATGGGAAGTCGGTCTTTCCGGGTGGCTTCATTAAGTTTTCTGTAATCAATTACATACTCGCCATCCTTGACCATCGGTTAGGAATCAGCTCATACTCTTCATTTGTGTCTGACAGTCATACCTCCTTATTTAGTACATCAGGTGTACCGGGTCACCCAAGGGCTGTCAGAGATAGGGTAAATCATCCAGCGTCAAGGAGTTTTCACCTCCTTTTTGATAACATCGTGAATTTTTTGGGTTCACCCTCTCTGACTTTGCACAGATGGTCATAGTCCTCTTCCATTCAAATTTTGTGAGTACAAAATTCCGGGCTAACTCCCTTTATGTCGGAGAGTTTCCAAGCGATGGCTCGCTTGTGGGACTTAAGAACTTCAAAAGAGCTGCCTTTTCCTAATCTTTTAAGTCTTTAGCAATTATGACAGGCAACTTGTCGTCACCTCCCAAAAAATGCGTATTAGATGGGGTGGCAGTTCCTTTAGTTAACTCGGGACGGTTCATTAATGGTGGTTCATCGTTTAGCTTCACAGAAGTTGAGTTCTTTCTACTACAGCATATATTGTTCATGATTTGGAGGGGGGGTGGTTCACTGTTCAAAATTGCTTATAGATTCAGGATGGCCCTCGGATCCTGTAGTTGGATCAACTTCAGATGAAGTTGGATCATCTTCTAGAGAGGAAACGAATCTGCTTCTTCATTAAGAGAAAGTCACTGTCCGAAAGGAGTGAGAAGTTGGAGTAGCAGTAGATACAATAGCTCAAATTATGGAGTGGATTGCCACTCGCGAACCACACTTGAAACTCCTAGGAACTCGTGAGAATACTCATCACAAGCATATCGATGACGTCGATTTGTTGACCGTCATTGGTTGTATCAGCTTGTATTTTTGAAGTTTGGGACACAAGTTGAATGTGATGGACTTTTTGCCAACACGTAGGGTAATCTCGCTTCAATAGACTATCCATCAAAGCATGACTTGTTTCAAGAAACATCGCCCGAGAATTAAGGGGACCGGGGGTTGGTTCAAAATCAACACTACGAAGTCAGCTGGAAATGGACTCGTTAAACATTTATAAAGAAATCTTCTGCGATACCGATTGGTTCCTGTGATTGAACGATCAGCTAGTTCTAATGATCATGCAATGTGGGGTCAATTCAGAAAGAGATAGGCTTATCCATACTGAATAAGGCATGAGATAATGCTCGCACCAAGATCGGCCATTGCGTTGCATGTAGTAATCCCGTAAATTAACATTTTTGGAATCAGATTATCGGCCAGGGTCTCCAAGTTTCTTTGGTAACTTGTTGAGGATGACCGCTGAACATTTTTCATTTAAAGGCGCTTGCCATTCGCTTAATTTTTCCTTGTTCCCAATCAAGTTTTAAAGTCGAAGCAAATTTAGGCATGAGCATCAAGGCATCGGTAAAGCTAATCTCGAAACTTAAATCTCTAAAGATTTCATAAAATTTCTCGATTTGATCGTTAGCTTTTTCCTTGCGCCTTTCATCATTTCTTCGTGATGGAAATGGAATTGATGCTTTAGGAACTGGAGTAACAACGGGAGTAACATTGGGCTCAGGATTTGGATTACGAGTTTGAATTTGAACAACAGGAGGTTGGACGTCTTCGTGCTTCCTTTTATCTGCTGGAGGCATCGTGTCCTTTGTCAACTCGGTGTCATTGTTTAACGGCTTTCGGTCCTTGGATGGTAACAACACCTTCGGGTAGTGATACTTTTAAATCTTCCTTAGGTTGGTAACAGTGTTGCCAGGAAGAGTTCCAGAACGGATGTAGACGCTTGTAATTAGCAGTAACAAATTTTGAAAGCATGTCAGTTAAATTTGCATTTGGGGATTGCAGGTTTTGACCTTGTTTTGCATGTTCTCAACACTGCATCATTGCTGTGGGACATATCTCTCAAAATCTGTTTTAGACACACCGTGTGTCTGAGGCAGGTCCTTTGTTTGTGTTATGGTTGATTAATACACCGGGTTGATGAACCGGAGGTCGATAAATTCTGAACTTGGTTGAAATTGTTTCCTCGTGTTTTGAGTTGAAGTTTATTTCTTCGATTGAAATTGTTTTGATATTTGATGAGGATTCTGAACTGGAGAAAACCAGGAGGTGAATTTGATTTTGATACCATCGGGGTCGATAACCAGAATTAGCTTGATTGAAATTCGGCCGCAGGGCCTGGGACACGTTACTCTTGAATGTTGTCATGGTACATGTTGCTGTTGTGGCTGGACAGTTTGATAAGAATGACATCCCCCTCTTGTACACAACTTTGTTCAACGCTTTTACTGGGGGAGGAAGCTGGGGTTGTTCTTTCTATCTTGAATTAGTGCCCGAACCATGTCTTTGAGTTCAGCACATCAGATGAGATTCGCTTGTGGTGGAAGAGCATGTACTCTTTTTAGCATCAACTGCTTTGTTTCTGCATTGACGTACTTAGACTGCTCTCGATAATTTTAAACATTATCGAGCATTTTGTCTTAGAAGTTACCACCAGCAGCTGAGTCAAATGATTCTTGATCATTTGTGTTAAGGGCATTAATAGAATGTATCGAGTTGATGCAATCTGAAAAACCATGATGGGGCATCCCTTAGATGATCATTGAACACGATCCCATAGCCCTCATAAAAAGTCTCATCATAATTTTTGCTGAAATATCGTGATTTCATTTTCTGGATTTGTCGTCTTTGACGGCGGGAAAGAATTTGTTAATAAATTTCGAAACAAGATCATCCCATGTTTCAATCGATCGAGGGGGTTCTTTTTCCAGCCATATCCGGGCTGCACCCTCGAGTGAAAATGGGAAAAGCATAAGCTTTACCGACGTATTTGGTACGTTCGGAATTCATTCATTGTTGAAGTTGTCTTGTTGAATTAACGGATGTGTGAATGTGGGTTCTTTTTATCGTGTCAAAAAAGTGTGTGTGTGTGTGTGTGTGTGTGTGAAAGACCATGCTTGATCTCAATGTTATTCGCGGTGATTTCAGGAATAAACTATCGCAGTCATCGTAACCCTAGGTGGGTGCTTCGAGCAATTGCGCCATAGTACGATTATTCAGCCATTCGCAACTATGGGAGGATTTATCTGGTTTCTCAAATTTGATGGATTCACCAAGTAGTTTGTCGAAATTGTGTGTGTCGACGTTACGGGTGAGAAGAGTGCGGCATGAACAAAATAAAAGAAAATTTACACTAAATTTTTTTTTTTTTTTTTTTTTTGGTTTTTCACAGATAAATTCACAATTGATTTTACGGACAATGAGATAAGTCAACTATACCAAATATTCTGCTTACTTCACGGTATAACTCTCAAAAGATAAACTAACAGGTGAGCGGAGGAGTCAGGAATAGCGCGAAGCTTATTTCTCCTTTCGGGTCGTTGTTCCTAGGAATCATCCTCCTTATACACACTTTTTAGGTTTATTTAACTTTTCGAGGTGAGCTTACGTCGTAAGGTGACACAAAGGCATGTTTGTAAATCTTTTGTTCGAGTTGGGAACCAACATGTTCACGGATTAATTATGTTAATACCTCTGTTGATGAATATTATATTTGGTATTTTACCAAGTTGTGATTTTATTTTCTTTTTTTATAGACAATGTTTTTATTTTTTGATTTTTTTTTTTTTTTTTTTTTTTTTTTTTTTTTGGATTTTTAATGATAAATTATACTAAAAAAGAAATTGAAAAAATATTTTGTAACTTTTTTTTTTATTTTTTATTTTTTTTTTTATATTTTGTTTAATAAAAAATATTCACAGTTTCAAAACAATTGTTTTAGTCAAAGTAACGAAAATCGTTTGCACAGCTCCCGGCAAAACGGCCGCCAAAATTTGTCCGCTCAGACATATCCTTAATATACATATATTATAATAAAATATCAAATTTAATAGGAGGTTGTCTAAAAGCAGCAGATCGGGAAAACTTTTACTATTCCCGGTATCATTGACTTGCTGCTTTTTAGACTGATATATCTCACTTATATATTTGATATTATATTATATTTTAAGTATTATATTAAAACTACATTCTTTTAACCAAAAAATTTCTCTAATCTTTCTCCTTAATATCCCCCTACATATAACAAAACCCCCCAAAAAACACGGCCTCCCACCCCACACTCCCCCCCCTCTCCCCCCCTCCCCACACCCCTACTCACCAACACCCCCCCCCCCCTCCCTCGGTCAATGATACGGGAAGTAGTATAAGAGTTTTCCAGGGTAGTAATATCCAAAAGAGGCTTGGATTGGTTAATAGATACGAAAGAATTGTGATTTGAATTGGAGAAACAAGATATTTTGATTTTTACTAGATAAACTAAAATTAATTAAAGAAGTAAAATCTATACTACGGGAAACAACAATGGAAAAGATGGGATCTTAAATCTACTTAAGGGGAACATAAAATTAGTCATACGGATAAATTCCTAAACTACGGGAGCATAAATAATGGCAATGATCTAATCCTCAGAAATCTACGGGCAACATAAATTAGGCTAAAAAATAACTTAACTTAAAATAATTAAAATAATAAACTAAATTAAACATGCAATTACAATATTATTGGGAATTAAAATAGAAGCTAAAACTAAAAATTATAAAAATAATGTTAATTAAATTAATTTTAAAATTTAATTAAATCAATAAATATTCTAACTTAAAGAAAATGTAAAAAATTTTCAAAAACTGGAGTTCAAACATCGAACAAAACGGTATGAAACGAAAAATTCTGAGCTCCGTAACGGGCCCGGGAAATGAAATTTAGCAAAAATTACCCTACATTTGTTTTTATTAATTTTCCTACTAACTAGTTGATTAAAGAAAATTTTCTAAAAAGAAAAATATTTTTTTTATTAATTTTTGTATTTTTTATGTATTTTATAAGGTGTTAAAAATCTTTTAAAACTAATTAAATATAAAAAGACAGATAAAATATACTACAAAAAATCTGAAAAAAATCAAATTAAATAAGAAAAGTGAGGAACCCTAAAAAATATAAAAAGCCCTAAAAGTTACTTCTGTAGCAAAATGTTATAGTAATATAAACTAATTAAAATTTAAACCTAAAATAAATTAAATTAATTAAAATAACTAACTAAACCTATACTGGGCAAGGCACTAACAGTGAAAAAGGACACATAGGAAAAACGGGGTAAAGGGCTAACTAGCCACAGGGACTAAACACTTGTAACTACAAAAGATAAAATTACACAATTGTCACATGAGATGGGACCCCGATTACTAAGGCAATCCTCAAAGTGCTTAAATCAGAGGCTATAAAATAAAGTTTGTTCAGGGCTTGAGCTTATAATTGTGTATAAGGGACATAAGCTGGATATGGACTCAATAAGCTGGAAAAGGGAGCTTTTTGTTTGACAGAAACTCAATAAGCTTTTTTAAATAGGCTTATTGAGCTTTTTTTTTGGAGCTTTAGAGCTCAAAAATTAGCGTACAACTGAGGGAATAAGCTAACAAACCTATGGGTTTTCTCTAAATATATGCTATGTCACTAGATTAAGCCCTAGAATAAAAGCTAAATAAATTACTTAAGCTAAGTTGACAGTTTTAATATTAAACTGAAAAAAGGTGCACTATTAAGCAAGCTATGGCAACCTAAATAAAGCCTTAAGATAAGCTGAAATCAATAAGCTAAACCTAAACAGTTTATTATAAAAACAGAAAAAGGGGAACTTTAAGCCTATAATAAGCTACTTAAATATAAGAATTAAGCTGTAAAAACTTGGGAGCTAAAAGGGGTACCTATGGGCTATAATAAAAAGCCATAAAAGCCTAAGGCTTAATTATGCAATAAGCTAGAAAAGGGGGCTGAATTTAGGTGTTCAGCACCAGGGGAGGCAAGGCAGTGGCCAAGGGGCTTATTTTGGCTTATGAAAATAAGCTTATAAAAGCTGTTTACCCCAAACCAATCACAAACAGATTGACAATGGTGGGACATGAGCTTATTTTCAAAATAAGGGCTATTAAAGTACATTCAAACATGCTGAGATTGGGGCTTGAAAGTGGGGGTTTACAAAGAAATGACATGTGGGTACTTTGACTTTCACTTGGTGAGATTAAAAGACAGAACAAGTGGCTTTTGAAAAGAGCTAGTAACACTCAAATAAGCACAAACAAGGTGTGCTTAAGCTGTCTACACAGCTTAAGTGGTTTAGCTCACTTTGTGGCTTATAAAACTTTGACAGAAAGCAAAGGAGCCTTAAAAACTTATTTTTACACTAAAAATTATAGTTAAAATGGACCTAATGAGCCCACACACTCAGCCAAGATTGGCTGAGTGAACTTGACCCACAACCATACTCCATATGACCCGTTTAAGGATAGTGCCAAACACCCCCTTTATTTATAAATTTGGAATTTTTTAGCTTTTTTAAAAGAAGTAAAGGCTAGAACAGTTATATTAAGTTGAGCTTAACAACTTTTACACATGGTTATGCAAGTTTAAACAGAATTGATGGCTTAATTTACACTTCAAATTTTGATAAATGCAATAACACAAAAAACTCTTATCTTTTATTAAAAATGCAGAATATTACAACATAAAGCTTTTAAAACAACTGAGTATAATAATCTTAAAGCAAACTTAATTAAATTTTACACTAAGAAAAGGAAAAACAGGGGATATGGTACTCGGCTTGTTCTCTTCTCTTTTATAGAAGTCCTCTGCCTTCTATTTGTCTTGGTTTGTGTTTCTTATGAGAGCAGGGACTCTCACAAGCATTCTAAGCCCTTGGATTGCTTCTCTTCATCTCAGCCATTGGTTGGGGTGCGGGTTTTTGTAAATTGTCAACAGGGAAGGGTTATAGGGGTAATGGGGAGGTGGGAAATGGTTAGAGTGAGCTGGGAGATGTACTAGGGGTGGTGGTTTGGCCTAGAAACCATGGGATGCCCGGTGGTATGGTTTTGGCGCCAAGGTGGTTACGGGTACCCTGTTGCACGCAGGTTTAAAAGAAAAGAATGGGGAAGAGGCAACTTTGGCCCTCCATCTTTCTTTCTATTTTCATTTTATTTAAACCGAATTTCAGTTATAAACTAAGTTTGGAAAGTGACAGATATGGTCCCTGTGGTTTTTATAACAAAAGAATAAAGAAAGGTTTGGGAAATTGCAAATCCAGCCCTTGCCTTTAAACATAATAAAAGAATTGCCATTTGGCAGTTTTAGTCCCTCTCTTTATTTCACCATTTTTCTTTTTTTTCTTTATAAAAACATGTTTTGAAAATGACATTTTAAGTCCTTATGTTTTATAAAAAATGTTTTTGGGCCAGTATTGGGCTTGGGTTTTTGTATTGGGCCCAATTGGGTTTATTTGGGCCCAATAAGGTTTGTGGGCTTGTATTGGGCCCAATTGAGTGTGTCTGGGCCCAATAAGGTTTAGGCTTCTGTTATTGGGCTTTTTAAGGCCCAATAAGGTTCAGGTGGGTTTTGTGTGTACAATGGCTGAGATTGACTGTACATGGGCTAGGATTGGGCCTTCAAAGTCTTCACAGTCTTCATTAATATACTATTGGGCTTTCCCGGCCCATCAGATGGGTTGAGATTGCATCCAATAGTATTCTTCAATTACGGCTCCGGTTTGACTGTTAATTTGTTGAGTTGACTTTTGACTTTGACTTTTCTGGTCTTTGGCTTTGCTTTGGCTTTGTCCTTTACAGCTTTTCCATTCCATGTTCGGTTTTGTCGTTTTGGCTTTGTTTTTCGTCCTTTTCTTGGTTATTCGTTCCTGCACAATACAATTAGCAAAACAAGCATATATTTGGCATTTTAGGTCCGTTTTTGGTTATTTCAGCTCGTTTTTAAAGGTAAAAGGTATGTGTAATTAAGCACATACCAAAATCCCCCATACTAAGGTATTGCCGTGTCCTCACGCAATGCTATGAAGTAAGCATTTACGAAAACTAAGAATCTCAATCTCCCTCGACTAATAACTTTGAAAAGTAGCAAAGTGTTTGTCAAGGGAAACTAAAGAATCAAAAGCTTCGACAAGTCCCGTTTTCACCATTTTTTATTTGTACACTAACTATCCCTAATATTTTTGGATTTTTCTTTTCTTGACTTCCTGTTTGACTTCCTTTATTATATATTTTATTAACACGGGATCATAGAATGAGAAACGACATAGAATAATCTACGGATGTCCTGACGATAACATTCAATCGTCCCCGATTTTTCACTAGTTCCAAAACCAAGCAAAAAACAAGAACATTGTGTCAATATTACGTCTACATGCTAAGCACTCATACTTATGACAGTTAAACTTTTGACTCCCACAAGAATTTATCGTTTAAAATGTTGATGCTTCATTTCCAACTCAACCATAGATCAACCTTAATTTATAGTCTTTGATACAGTATGAATCAAGGACACAAGCACAACTTATTAGGACCATTGTAACTTGATTAAAGAACGAGATTTTAACTTAGAACTTTTTTATCAACATCTCATCATTATAATCATAAGTTTTCATAAAGCTAGGAATGCGTTTTAGTTTGAACACCTACCTAGGCCTCGCTCCCTAGTAGGATATCACAACCAACGTCCGGTGTTCTTAGTTTGAAAACCCACCCCGTTGCTAGCGTAGTGGGAAATCACAACAACACATTCTTCCTATTATGGCTAAGGATTTGTGTCTTAGTTTGAACCCTCACCTAGACCTCGCTTCCCGGTGAGATATCATAACACACCAAATCCATAGAAGTAAAGATGTCTTAGTTCGAACCCCCACCTCGTGGTTAGCGGAGTGGGATATCACGACACATCTTTTACTTGCTCCATATAATCAAATGTATGCTTTCAGTGTCATAATTTTCAATTTTCATAGCATTTTTTGCTTCATACTTCATTCATGCTCTTTGGTCATTTTAAACTTCGAATTATTAAGAACAGAAAATCCTCGCTTTAAAAATCAAGATACAAATTTGAAGCTTTTTCTAAACATCGATTGACTTAGTATGAACTAGAATTGAGTACGTATGACATAGTTGGATTAGAGCTAATGGGATAAAAAGCCACAATTACTCATAAAGTTTTTGTTTGTCACAAATAAACTTATATTTGACTCTATCATTTCTTGTTCTTCACTTTATTAAAATTCGAAGCAATCGAATTCGTGAAAGCTTAGCCTACAAGTGGTAAGTTGAGGAACTAGCTAGGGCTCAACACGCCCGATCGAGTCAAAAATTATTCTCATTCTACCCATTAGGAAAGTCAAAACTGTGACAAAACACTTATTTTATTTTTGAAAATTTTAAAAAAAATTTCATTTTTTTTTTGGTATTTTTGCAAAAATTTGGTGGTAAAACGGGATTACGTGATAACAACGACTGCAGGCAAAAATCAAATCGAAGATCCCCCCATACTAGAACTAAACATCGTCCTCGATGTTTCAAAGGGGTTCCTACGTAAATCTAAGGCCGTTTATGAAGTGTGCCAAAAGATAAAACGTTAGTCGATTAGATTTGGATACTGGATTCCCAAAATGAAGCTGAGGATGTGTGGATGAAGGGTAAAACTGCGAGCACGAGAGTCTTCACAATCCGGGAAATCCTGGACATACAACACAAAGCACACAAAACATGGACAAAACACGGGTAATGGAAAATGTAAGCCTCCTCACACAAAAACACTTATTTATTACTACTACTGATAAGCATGGGGTGCCTCCCACGAAGCGCTTGTTTAAGGTCGCTACGCTTGACCCGATCCCCGAATTCAATTGTCCTTGGGGAAGGTTTGGAGATCCGGGACAACCTCGGTTGGTATGTCCCCTCCAAAATAGTGTTTCAAACGATGACCATTCACTTTGAAGTTTGGCCCGGAGTTTTGAGATAACTCGACGGTGCCATATGGAAAAACTTGGGTTACAGTGAATGGTCCACTCCAGCGGGTCTTAAGCTTGCCTGAGAAAATCTTTAATCTAGAGTTAAAGAGGAGGACTCGATCTCTGACGTTGAAAACGCGGTTTTTAATTTTGGAGTCATGGATTCTCTTTGTTTTCTCTTTATATATCAAAGAGTTTTCATAGGCAT
>BQNB010081015.1:0-5000 GCA_026074375.1 Tanacetum coccineum
ATAATTAATCTGTATCTATTGATAAAGACAAGCAATAGACACGATCTCTTGGTGGAGAATGGTGATACGTATCTTCATTTTGTATCACTACTTGCTAGCAATACTTATGTCCAAAATCTTTTAATCCAGTTTTTAAGAAATTGGTTTCCTTAATTTTTATAGTAGTTATAGAAATCCAATTCCAACTTTTGTTTCTAACGAGAGAGGATTTTGTTCGCTCGTTGCGCCGGGCTATTTTTATTTGTTTTTCGAAGATAATTGATAGTAGAATAATCTAACATTGGTAAATAATAATGTACTCAATTTGTGCTTTCATTGATTTTTTTAAGAGAAAAGTGCAAATATGCTCCCTGTGGTTTGCAAAAATTGCAGACTTACTCCTCAACTTCACGAAAGTGCAGGTGGCCTCCCCAGTTTGAAACTTTCATTGCACTCGTGCTCCCTGCCAGGGAGCATGAATGCGACACAAGTTTCGTTTTGGGGAGGCCGCCTGCACTTTCGTGAAGTTGGGGAGCAAATTTGCAAATTTGGGAAACCACAGGGAGCATATTTGCAGATTTCTCTTTTTTTAAAAACAAACCTAAGTGTATTTTTAACATTATCATGTAAGTTAAGGGTGTGTTTTTTTTGTCTTTTTTTCTTTCTAAAAACATATACTAAAATTTAACATTTTTTTATAATACCGTCCACTTGTCTGAACCATATCAATATTTTTTATTAAAAAAATGGCTACCTATTTGTTACATATTTAATAATAATGTTTGTTATATAAAAAAGTCGTAAATAGTAAACTTCAACATTTTTTTATAAAATGGTACGCACGTCTGGAGCATATCAATATTGGGCTCGTTTTGCTCGCAGTCCGGAAGCCTTTATGTTAGTATATTTTTCATCTAAAGAATCGTTACGTATTTGTTAGATATTTGATAAATAAAGTTTGTTATATAAAAAAGTCGTAAATAAGCAAAAGTTGAGAGGCTTTTGTGTAGTTTTTTAAACAAATTTCAGCCTGGGCTTGGCCACCCGTTTTTGGGCTTAAGTGTTTACCCAATCAATTTTGTCTTGTAAATTTGGAGCCGCACTGAAAAACACGGTCCAAACAAAGAGGCCTAAGTAGCCCAAAGAGAAAAAAGTAGGCTTTTGTCCTATCCGTGATGAGGTTTAGTATATTGTATAATATAATAATGTATAATTATAGAAATATGAATCCAAATAAAACACCCTGTAGTTAAATGATGATGAACCGCTAACGTTGAATTTGAACCTGATGATGTTAAAACTTCTTAAATTCCAATTATACGCAACAATTGATCATAAACAAAAGGGACAGGTGATATCAAGAAAACCTGAGAAATTAAATGACACATTTATTAGTGAACATGTTGTAATATTTTAACATAACGATCAAAGAATATCAGTAAATCGATGAGAGTGAAGTCTTTCAAGTTTTAATTATAGCTTACAAGTCAATTAAAGAGATGTCAAAGTAAAATGTTTTTAAACCTTAGGGCCCGTTTGGTTTACTAGTGTGGGTTTAATTTTGAGGTGGTATGAGTTTTAGTATACTCACCTAGCTAGGATGGTATAAAAATGACCCTTGTTTGAGGGTTTGAAATCCAATCTATAAGCCTACTAATTTAACACATTAATTGGAATTCAAACTCATTTCACTCATTTCATACCCCTCAAACAAACACCCCCTTAGTCTTTACCATTAACCTACCTTGTCTTCATATTTTATGATTAGTTTTCATCCTAGATGAATGTATTTATTATCTTAAAAATGCATGTTAGTATTACATTATAATTAAAGCATTTAAAATGTGAGCCACATTTAAATATTAAGATAAGAAGTGAGGGTTTTTTTTATCAACGGGCCTCTGGATTAATGGTATGGAGGTTTTACCCTCCTAGGTAAGGTCTCAAGTTCGAGTCTTGTCTAGGGCGATAAGGGTTTCCTCTCGCGTGCGTAAAGGGAAGGGTGTCATTGCCTTCTGGGCTGGATCCAATCTGGCTGTGTGGGCTCGCTACGCCTTCTGGGCTAAAGGCCATGTAGCCACAATTGTCGTTCAAAAAAAAGAAGTGAGGGTTTTTATTCATCTCATATATCACAAATGGTATATCATCACATCTAAAAGTATGACATTATGTGTTTCATTTGAATAAAGGGAATTGATATTTACACAGACACTTTTACTCCGTACACAGATATTTAGTTTGAATTGACAATTATACCCTCAACAATACTTTACCTATCAGAAGTTGTTTCCTCCCATTCGTTAGCCTTTTTGTATTACTTTCACCGGCGCCTATCTCACCTTCCGCCACCAGCTCTCTTACATTAGTGCATATCTCGACTGAAATTTATTCTTTTCGGTATTGTCTACTACACACCAAGATTGATCCGAAGTTCACGTGATCCGTCTAAACCATGATTGGCTACGGGTAACCACTCTACCAAGAGTTGTCGACGAACTCTAGTCCATGAAATCCTCCAGAAAACAAAGCGTAAACGAATTGTTGTAAACCTTGTGCATTTTTAATTTGGATAATAAACTCATATTTTTACTTGGTTATCGGATCATGCTTTTTGTTCTTAGTAATAAGAGAAACAATGAAAACAATGATCTTTCCTTTTGGCGGGTAAAGTGTGCTACCACTGGAGAGAGTTTGTTATCGCCAACTTTCGACGGCCGAGTCTAAATTAACCAACCTATATTCCAATTAACTCTGATCATATATACATATCCACCGGTGTGAGTTCTGTAGGCGTCTAAGGCACCAATGAAGAGAGTCAATATTGGAATAGAGATCATTAGTTATTAAATAAGTGCTTCATGAATGTATTGTAAGAAGTCTATTGTTTTTGTCTTACTTTTTAGGGGTCAACAAATAGCTTTCAATGACGACAAATATGGCTTTTGTTTTTGTAAAATAATGTTGAAGGCATTACTGTAAAGTCATGTTGAATTTCTGTGTACAAAGTAAAATGGTCCGTGTAAATATCACCACCCTTCAATTAAATAATCATTTTTATTTTCAAATTAAAATATATTTTTAACTATTTGTTTCTTTATTATTTAATTTTATTGTTTTTTTTAAAAACTTTTACTGTTTAATTCAATATTTATTTTAATATAATTTGTTTGAATTGTTACTTTTTTACATTGAGTTTTTTTTAATTTTAAATCTTGATTCAACTTTTTACAACTTTAACCTTACTTGAGTTAATACAAACTTGATTCGTCAAAATTATATACCTATGGAGAAAGTGTTTGACGAGTACGAGAGTGTGAGGGTCTTTGTACATGCTGGAATGATGATGTCAATATAGCGTTATGGGAAAGCTATGGGAAACCTAAACGAAGACATATACATCCGGAGTGTTGAGAAAAGACTTCACTAAGCAGGTAAGAAATTGCGGAAAGAGTTGGGTTGACAATGATTTTCTCGTGTGGGTAATAACCACTTCAGAATCCCGCATCCTCGGTAAAAGGATACCTCATTGCGCGGACACCCGACTAGTTCGGATTAAAAAGAGTTAATTAAAATGACTAAATATTTGCTTAATTTGTACTTAGATGTAGGTACTATGCATATATTGTGTTGAAATTAGTACTTACATATCTCTTTACCATTAATTAAGACTTAAATTTAAAGGCAAATTGCATAAAAGTGTACTAAACTTATACTCAATTTCAATTTAATGTACTCAACTTTTTTTTTCTCAATTTAATGTACCCAACTTTTTTTTGGTTGCAAATGAAGACAATTAAGAAGTTACCAGGTCACCATCAAGTTACCTTTTCTCCAACATGATTTTCCAGCAACCTAGCATTCAAACGACCCACCACCACCACCTCCAAATCGATCACTATCGGCACCACCCAAAGCAATTTTGATCGATTTCGTCTGTTTTCGAACGATTTCGTCCGTTTTTGACTGATATCGTCCGTTTTCGACCATTTTCGACCATTTTCGACAGTTGCACACGTTTAAAAATACGACGAAAACTGTCCAAAACATTCAAACAAACTTGTACAACGTAGAAATACGAATAATATTTGTCGAAAATGAAAGAAAATCGGTCGAAAAGGGTTCCAAAAACGGTGAAACGATCAATAAAAACGGACGTGAATTGTTCAAAAACATCGAAATTGGTCAAAATTTTTTTTCAGTCGAAAACGGTCGAAATACGATTGAAAAAATGGTCAAAATCAGGTCAAAATCGGTCGAGATCGGTAAAAAACGGTTGAAAATCGGTCAAAAGAACGTCGAAATTCGGTCGAAAACACTATAAAACGTTAAAAACGGTCCAAAAACGGTCGAAATCGGTGGAAAATGGTCGAAATAGGTCGAAAACTATCGAAATCGTTCGAAAACGGTCAAAATCGATCAAAATCGTTTGAAAACGGTCGAAACCGATCGAAAACGGTTGAAATTGGCGAAATCGGTCAAAAATGGTCGAAATCGGTCAAAAATGGTGGTGGTTGTGGCTTGCCGAAGGCAGTAATGGTGGAGGTCGCCAGCTGGAAAATCATGTTGGAGAAGAAGGTAACTTGATGATGACCTGGTAACCTCCTAATTGTCTTCATTTGCAACCAAAAAAAAGATAGGTACATTAAATTGAGAAAAAAAATGTTTAGTACACTAAATTGAAATTTAGTATAAGTTTAGTACACTTTTATGCAATTTGCCATAAATTTAAGGTTGTTTACCTTTTTGCTTAATAGTTCATTGCAACAATTTCCTTCCCAAACAGAAAAACTTAATGTTTCTTTTTTGCTTATTTGAAAAGGATATCCTTATTGTGAAAGGGTGTAAAAACCCAACTCATTCCTATCCAGGACACTTTAGGTCAAATATACCCTTGAATATTTATCTTATATTTTCACTCATCATCAAAAGTTACCTCTCCAATCCTCTATCACAAATAATGGTTGTTCATATTGACCCATTCCCGCCAATACTACTCACTCCGACGCCCCCTTTAACGTCGT
>BQNB010081015.1:10000-29752 GCA_026074375.1 Tanacetum coccineum
TCTACAAAATTAGGTTTAGGATATGGGTTTACTAAAAAGGCATGTTTTGTATGTGGTAGTTTTAGTCATCTTATTAGAGATTGTGATTTCCATGAGAAAAGAATGGCTAAACAAGCTGAATTGAACAAAAGGATGTGTAAGGGTACTGGTCAAAGGGAAAATAGGCTAGTGTGGAACAATGTAAATAGAGTGAACCACCAAAACCAATTTGTTCATACAACAGTACTAACTAGAACTGGCAAAATTCTAGTTAATACTGCTAGAGCTAGCGGTACTAACAATGTTAGTACTGCTAGACATAATTTTAACAGTTAGGCGGTACTAACTAATGCTGCCAGGAAAATTAATACTGTTAAACCTATTGTGAATGAAGTTAGACTAAAAACTGTTTTTCATAAAACTCATTCACCTTTTAGAAGGACATTTTATAGAACAACAGCATCAAGAACAAATTTTTCTAATCAAAAGGTTAATACTGCTGAGGTAAAATCAGTTAGTGCTATTAGGGGAAAATGGGAAACTGCTGTTAAGCCCTCAGCAGGTTGTAATTGGAGACCTAAAAGACATTGTTGGAACAAAGTCTCCAAATACAATAGTGGATCAAATACTAGAAATTATGTTTCTTTCAAAGATCCACAGACCCAAGCCCAAAATGGCTTGGGTCCCTAAGAGAATCTAATCTCTCTTATTTAATGTGCAGGATTATCCACAAAGAGCTTTAAAGAACAAATGGATTATTGATAGTGGATGTTCCAGGCACATGACTGGAAACAAGGCCTACCTTGCTGAATATCAAGACTATAATGGTGGCCATGTTGTTTTTGAAGATAGTAAAGGTTACACTAGTAAAGGTAAAATAAAAACAGGAAAGTTAGATTTTGAGGATGTGTGCTTTGTGAAAGAACTACAACATTTCAATCTCTTTTCAGTGTCATAGATATGTGACAAGAAGAACAAGGTTCTCTTCACAGACACTGAATGTCTTGTGTTGTCTCCTGACTTTAAGTTACCTGATGAAAATCAAGTATTACTTAGAGTCCCTAGACAAAACAATATGTACAGTTTCAACTTAGAGAACATTGTTCCTTCTAGATGTTTAGCTTGTTTGATTGCAAAGGCCACAGTTGATGAATCTAACAAATGGCATAAGAGGTTGGGTCATGTTAATTTTAAAAACTTAAACAAACTTGTGAAGGGAAACCTTGTAAGAGGTTTACCTTCAAAGATTTTTCAAAATGACCACACCTGTGTTGCTTGTCAGAAAGGAAAGACACAAGGCTCTTGTAGCCAAATTAGTGAGCTCTATTATGTCAGCCCTTACAAACTTCTGATTATGGACTTATTTGGATTACATCTGTAAGGAAGCTTAAACATAGAGACTTATTGCCTTGTTTTTTCACTGATGATTTTAGCAGGTTTAGTTTGGTTGTTTCTTTCTTAAGAATAAGGCTGAAACTAGTGGAATCCTTAGGGACTTTATAAGGACAATTGAGAACAATTAAATCAAAAGTTTTTAAAACTATTAGATGGTGATATTGGTTACAGAATTTAAGAACAGGGATTTTAATTAAATTCTGCGTGGGTCAAAAGGATCAAAGAGGGAATACAGTATGCCAGAACTCACAACACTTGGAGTTGCTGAAAGAAGAAAAATGACCCTTATTGAGGCTGGCTAGATAGAACTATGCTTGCAGATTTATTTTTAACTAACAATCTTTGAGGCCGAAGAAGTTAGTAATGCTGTTATGTCCTTTTAATTAGTGGTATTCGTGACCAAGCCTCAAAATAAGGACACTTATGACTTATAACTGGTAAATACCAAAATATAAGCTATATAAGACCTTTTGGGTGCCATTGTGACATCTTGATATACCATTTGACCACATTGGGCATGTTTGATGGAAAATTTTATGAAGGGTTTTTTAGTAGGGTATTCTTCTAAATAGCAGACTTTTTAGGGTATACAATTTAGACAAACCAGAGAGTTGAAGAAATCTGCATTAACTTTTTTAGAAAATAAACCAAATATTGAAGAGGAAATGACCAAATTGGCTGTTTGATCTTGATTATTTAACTGATTCATTGAATTATCAGCCTGTGAGATCAGAGAATCAAGCTAACAAACATACAGGTCCAAAAGAAGCTAATCATAGTGCAGGTACAAAAGATAATATTGATGCACAAAAATTCTAAAATGAAGCTGATTTGCTCCAAGTTACTTTGTTACTGCCATTATGGTCTTCTTATACTTCAACTGTAAAGAAGTCAGAGCAAAGAGATGATGGTGAAAAGCCTAATAAGACCAAATGAGAAGCCAGATAGATCAGGAGGATCAAGTCTTTTTGGAGGAGCTTGAAAGGCTAAAAAGTCAAGAAAAGGAAACTAATGATGCAGCTGAAGCTTTTAGAAAGGAGTTTGCTCAAGGTACTAAGGATTTGCTTCTTTAAGCAGGAGCTGCTAGAGCTAGCTGTACTAAACGATATACCTTGTAGCACACGTTAGTACTGCCCAGTCCTTCTGTGTGGATATCCTACAAATGATCTAACCAATTCTTGACCAAGATGATTCGCAATACCTGATCTTGAGGCGGATAGTTATAAAACATAATGATGGTATTTTTACCAATGCATCTTATGATGATGAGGGTGCAGTGGCTGACTTCACAAATTTGAAACTATTGTGATATGTTATAGTCCTATTCCCACATCAAGGGATTCACTCTGTTCATCCCTTCAAATTTTTGAATTCTTGGAGATCTAAATCAGCAGTTCAAACAAGGAGCAATGTGCACAAAGTTCTGGGCCCATGATTGTAAGTTAGTTATATTCAAAAGGCAGAGGAAGAATTATCATAAAGTCTTTCCATCATTGTTTATTGTGCTTGTTTTTGTCTCAAAATGAACCAAGAGATATCTGAAGCACTTGAAGATAAAGTTGGGTGATGCTATGCAGGAAGAATTATGGCAATTCTAGATTTAGTAAGTTTGGATTCTTGTAGATTTTGCCTAATGAGAAAGGAAATTGGATCAATAAATGGTTTACAGATATAAGAAGGATGAAAGAGGTGTTGTGGTTAGAAATAAGCCATGGTTGGTTGCCAGGGACATAGGCACGAGGATCAAGGATATAGACTTTGATGAGGTTTGTTTGCTCTTGGCATAGGATTAACGCCATTTGGATCTTTTGCCTTTGCTTTCTTATGGGATTAATAGTCTATAGATGAATGTAAAGAGTGCCTTTCCTTTATGGCATATTGATGAGGAGGTATATGTGTATCAACCCTAGGTTTGTTAGATCTTAAGTGTCCTAAAGAAGGTCTTCAAAGCTTGTGAAAGCACTCTATGGTTTACACCAAGCTCCAGAGCCTGGTTTGTACTTTTATCTACTTTCTTGTTGAAGAGTGCATCATAAGGAACACTATTCGACAAGACTCTTTGTTATTAAGAAGGACAAAAGGATTCATGTTAGTACAATGTTTATGTGGATGTCATTATTTTTTGTTTCTACAAAAGAGATCTTGGTGTTGATGAATTTGTAGGCCATTGTATAATAGTAGATTTCGATGAGTTCTATGGGAGAGCTCACTTCTTTTCTTGGACTTACATTTGAAGCAGAAGAAGATGGTATTTTTATAAGTCAGGATAAGTATGTTGTAGAAATCTTGAAGAAGTTTGATTTTGCAGTGAAAGACTAATTGTACAAATTAAGTCCAGAAGCCTTTGGGAGAAGGATGAGGTGCTACTTATGTGGAGTGTTCACCTTTATAGATCCATGCTTGGCTTTTTAATGTACTTGATTGCTTCTAGGCCTGATATTATGTTTGCAATCTGTGCTTGTTCTAGGTTTCAAGTAAATCCTAAGGATCAGCCCATCTCACTATGATAGAGAAGTGTATCTTTACGGTACTCAGAAAGTGAAAGGCAAACCCAAAAGGGCCTTTGGTCATCTTGAGTGTTCATTGAATAAGTGTAAATTATACAATATCATTTCCATTTATACCTAAAATAACCCAATAAAGCCCAAAACAGACCAAAAATGGCAAAAATATACTTGTATTTATGTTTTGTGTGTGCAGGAACGGATATATCAAAAATCACAAGAAAACAGTCAAAAAAACGAGCAAGCACGGACACGAGAACGGAAGAGTGAACAAAAGCCGGAAGCAAAGCCAGGAAAGTCAAGCCTCAGCCAAATCCAGTCAAAGAAAAGTCAATCATAAGTTAACAAAACCCATTTTCCTTTTATAACAACCACAAGGGCCAATCTTGCAAATCCCGGAAGTTATTTATAACTAGAAAGAGAGGAAAAAAGAGAAGGACCAAATGTGCAAACTCCCCAAACTCCAACAGTTTTAACTGTCGAAAAATTGGGCGCCAATCCTTTTACTATTCATCCATCATCCCCCGATTTTACCCATGGTCAAACAATAGGGCAAATCAAAATTGAAGGGTACGGAAGACAATTCAAGGTCTCTCTTACAAGATGGCAGGGAGAGATTAGTCAAATCAATGCTCTAAGTATCCCCTTATCAAGCTTATGCCACGTCGACAATGGTGAAAGCACAAATTTATGTGGGTTTTTGTGCTAAAACACTCACAAAAGAAGCACAAACGTCACATCAATAGAATGACACGCTGGCAATCTTCAGGTGTCCACAGCTTGATCAAACGGCCACAATTGATGCTTAAATGATTGAAGAAATGATTGGCCAGGATTGAAAGATTGGAAGGCAGGGCTAGAGATCCTAGAAGCTTCTTTCAGGCCTATAAATAGAGCCTCACCTCTTACACACGATCTATCTAGTTTTTTTACATATCTAGGTTTTAAGTAATTTTTAGTCTAGCTTAAATTCGTATTTTTCTTAAATGTAATTTTCCTTTTTCAAGTAATGTAATCAGTTTCTTTAATTAATGAAATTCAGTCTTTAGTGTTTTAAATCTCATTATCTAAGCTCTAATTTAAAGTCATAATCTCTCTTAATAAGCTAAGTTGTCTCAATAAGCTAATAAGCTCGTTTAAAGCTCTTTCAGTCTATAAGCTGAAATAGAGCTTATTGAATTCAGTATTAATCTTATCTAAACCTTAAATCAGTTTAATCTTACATGGATCTTATTGGATTAGAGCTTTTGGAAGGGGATCTTAACTTGGAAGAGATCCCAAGGACTTATACCCTAGCTTATTAATAAGCTAGGGAGCTTGTAGCTGCCATTATTGGTTCCTTTTGTTTAGCTAAAGGATCAAGTAAGTTTCTCCTTTCATTCTTCTCTAATTTCAGTTTAAATTGCTTAGTTATAGCTTATATGTTTAATATTGCTTATTTGCTTATTCTCTTTGCTTATTAGTGTTCAAATATCTCTTCTAGTGCTTATTAGTTATATGTTCTAGTCTGTTTTTGCTTAAATAGTTATAGATCATTAGTTACTAATTTCTGTCATAAAAACTCATAAAATCCAAAAATATTAGTTTAAACAGTATAGATCTTAGATTAAGACTTATTTAGTTGTTAAGTTTTGTTAATTAAGTTTGTTTTAAGCTAGTTTTTATCTGGTATTTAGCACTTGTTCATTAGATTTCTCTTAAAAAGCTTTTCTCAAATCTGTCATAATGATAAAGGGGTGTTTGGTTTAGTGCACTTTGTCCTCTAAGAATTTCACTTGTGAATTTGTTGATCTAAGTCCTTTAGGTTTAGATCTTGCTTCCATTGTGTTTAAACACTCTATTTGAGTGTATCTTAGTGCAGGATTTCCCTTAGGAAACCTGCATTCTCGTTTTGTTCTTGTGCAAAAGTGCACCAGTACTAACAGTAAGTTAGTACTGCTACCAGTATTAACTAAAAAGTTAATACTGTTTTCACAAGTTAGTACTGCTAGTATTTACACTACCAGTACTAACTAACAAGTTAGTACTGCTTTCAAAAGTTAATACTGCTACCTTTGGTTTAATTTTTAGTCGAGTAATTGTAGGATTTAATAGCTTATCTTTTAGCACTTTGAAGTCTAGTTGTAGCTTAATATAGAATAAGTTTTAGATTTCATTTTCTAGCTTATTTACATAGCTTATTTTTGCTGTCAAAAAGCCAAAAACAGTACTTAGAATCTTTAGGATTTAAATTTGTTAATTCAGCTTTTAAGTCTAGATTTTATAGCTTATTTAGATGGATAATAAGTAGTTTGGCAAGTCCTTAAAGTTTTAGAGTCTAGTTTAGCTTTTTAAGCTTTTAAGCTCATTTGGATTTTGTGCTATCTTGCTTATTTTCTGAGTTTGCTTAGTTCATGCTCTATTTTAGTTGTTTAAAAGTACTTCTAGGTTAAATTTCTTTGCATTTTTAGATTAAGCACATCATAAGCTTTCTAGATCACTTTTCCTTTTTCACATTAAGCTTAATTTGAGCTTATTATAGCTTTTCAGCCCAAGTAGCCTTTATTAAAGTTGTTCTCCCTAGCTTCCTTTACAACTTTGCTTTTATAAGTTTTTCGGAATAAGCACTTTTTAATTTTCAACTTATTTTTAAGCTTTAAAAAGGACCGTTAGTGTAGTCGAGGTTAAGCCTCAGGGTAAGTTTTGTAATTTTCTCATTTTCCTTGCTTCTTAGTTAATCCTTGCCCATTAAAGTGTTTTTCCCCGTTAGTCTTTTTTTCCTTTTTGCACCATTAGTCCTTAATTAAGAATTTAATTAAGTTTATTAGTTTTAATTAGTAATTAGGTTTAATTTTTAATTAGTTTAATTAAACTTTTATAAAAAGATAAAAATTAGGGCTTTTATTTTTAATAATTTTTCGGCACTTTTTCTTCATTTAGTGAAATTTTAGTTTACATTTTTAGGGTTAAATATTTAGTCCATTTGCTTAATAGTTGCATTTCCGTAATTATTTAATTGTTCATTTTAAATCTTTCTAAATATCTTTGCTTAATTCAAATCAGGGTCCAAACTTAAAACGTGGTTTCAATTTCACTAGTCATTGGGGAAACGACCCGGGAGATCATTCTTACCCGGTTTAATATACGTATTATATATATTTTTGAGAGTGAATTTTATCAAGGGTAACTTGGTAATTTTCTTAATTTCTCTCTTGAAATTATATTTTATATATATTTCACGTGTATAAAACTTTACATCAAGTTTTTGGCGCCGCTGCCGGGGACTAGTGTTTACGATTCCTAAGTTTTGTGTTTGTTGATTTGGTTTGAAGATCCTTTCGTCCTCGAAAGTTTCATTCTTGTTTTAAAATTCAAAAGTAAAAAAAAAGAAAAAAAAATCATAAAATATAAAAAAGTAAAAAATATTTTCATTTTCTTTTTAATATAAGTAAAAGAAAAAATAAAAAATAAAAAAAAAATCAAAAACATAAAAAAATTGTCCTTTAAAAAAGAAATAAAATAAACAAAGTTGGTAATCGAACACCAACATATAATATCTTCTATTGAGATATTATCATTTCAATTTCCGGTGAACTTGCAATTGTTCCCAAATCGTAATCAAAGATTTAACACTTGCCTTTTGTGTCTCTACCAAGTACGGCTCACCTTGAAAAGCAATTTTCAAGAGCTACCGTGAAGTAGTTGATTATTTGGTTTAAGTCTCTTTCGTGTAACCGTTAAAATTCAATTTTAAAAAAAAAAAATTAGTGTAAAGTTTTGCTTTTTAAATTGTTAGTTTTTCTTTTTATGCGCACTCGTTCGCAATCTCGTAGACGTCGTCAGAAATCACACTTGGAGAACTTGGCATACAACTTCTCTTTCTTGAGTAATTCTAGGATTATTCTCAGATGATTTGCGTGCTCTTCTTTGTTACGGGAGTAGATAAGAATATCATCGATGAACACTATTACGAATTTGTCCAAGTATGGTTTACACACACGGTTCATGAGATCCATGAATATAGCAGGTGCGTTAGTTAAACCAAATGGCATCACTTGAAATTCATAATGTCCGTATCTTGTTCTGAAAGCAGTCTTGGGAATATCTTCATCCCTGACTCTTAGTTGATGATAGCCTGATCTTAAGTCAATCTTCGAGTAGACACTCGAACCTTGAAGTTGGTCAAATAAGTCATCAATCCTGGGTAATGGGTAACGATTCTTTACGGTAAGTTTATTCAACTCTCGGTAATCGATACACATTCTGAAAGATCTGTCTTTATTTTTGACAAATAAGATAGGAGCTCCCCAAGGTGAAGTACTTGGTCGTAGAAAACCTCAATATGATAACTCTTGAAGTTGGGTAGATAGTTCCTGCATTTCTGAAGGAGCTAATCTATAGGTTTCTCGGGCTACAGGTGCTGCTCCTGGAATTAGATCGATTTGGAATTCTACTTGGCGAATGAGAGGAAGGCCAGGTAGATCTTCAAGAAAAACTTCTGGGAATTCTCTAACTACTGGATATCTTCTAGTCTTTTCTCGTCTGACTTCTTTCCATTACTTGGATTACAAAACTTTGACCGCCTCGAGATATTTATCTTGTAGTTTTTCATTTACAGGATATGAGACTTAGCGGATTTTACTTTGGGTTACTCGAATGATCAAAGTCTCACTGTCGATGGGGATGTGGACGACTTTCTCATCACAGATAATTCTAGCATGATACTTGGATAACCAATCCATACCAATGACGACGTCGAAACTACCGAGTTTGATTGGCATAAGATCAATTTCAAAAGGTTGGTTTAACAAAGTCAGGGTGCAACCCTGAATAACGGTGTTTGTGCTTACTAGGTTTCCGTCAGCCATTTTGATATTGTAAAAGGTATCTATTGTAATGGGTGGAATATTTAGCATAGAGGCAAGAGATATGGATACAAAGCTTTTATCGGCTCTAGAATCAAATAATACTCTAGCTAGATGTTGGTTTAGAAGGAACATACCCGTGACTACGTTTGGGTCTTGGTGAGCATTCCTATCCCTTAGCATGTAGGCTCTTCCCTGGGCATTATTGTTGGTGGTCTTTCGGCACTGATTTGCATAATGCCCTTTCTCTCCACAGGCATGACAAGTAACTATCACTGGTAGCAGATTACTTCCAGTGGCTGGCCCTTTGTTTCTGTAGTTCTTGGTCAGATGGCCCACCTTGTTGCAAGTATTACACTTAACAGTGCAAGGTGAATTTCTTACACAAAGGACGGTTTCCAGTATACCTATTTTTTTCTGTTGGAGTGATAGCATAAGACCTAAAGGTTTCCTGTCTTCTGTTTGTGTGGTTGGTAATTATAATGTAGCTGTAGTTGGTGTTGGTGTTATGGTAGTTGTTGTTGTTGAAAGTTCTTCTGTCATCAAACTTTCATTTGTGATCACTTGATACTTGCACCGGAGTGTGCTTTGTTACCTGATCCATTAGCCTCTGGGCTATGTTAATGGCTTCCTCTAGAGTTTGAGGTTTAGAGGCGGTAACATTCCCTTCAATACTTCGAGGCAATCCCCCGATGAAAACTTCCATCATTTTCTCAGAATCTGGCACCATAGTGGGACATAAGGTTGCCAATTCCTGGAATCTTCTCACATATAACTTGAGATCATTCCCTTTCACAGTCAGATGGTAAAATTCGTCTTCCATCTTTTGGACCTCAGTTCGGGGACAATACTTCTTTATCAAAAGCTTTTTGAATTCAACCCAGGTAATCTTGTAAGCTTCTTCTATCCCAATAGGTTGGGCAAAATAATTCCACCAGGATAGAGCTTCTTCAGTTAAAGTACCAGTAGCAAACTTCACCTTGTAGTCTTCAGTACAGTTGCTACGGGAAAACACTGATTCAGTTCGCTCAAACCAGCAGATAAGTCCGACAGCTCCTTCCGTACCTTTGAAATTGATAGGTTGGCAGCTCATGAACTCTTTGTAGCTACATTTACTTGCTACATGAGCTTCTCTTTCTCCGGTGTTCCTATTGGTATTGTCAGCATTTGCCATGTTAGCGGCTTGTGCTTCCAGAGCTGCGACAACACTGTCAGTAACTAGTTTCTTGATGGCAGCCTGAGTCATGGCTTGTGCTTTAGATGTTGATGTCCTTTTGGGAGTCATTCTATCAACATAAGACAACACGTAATAAGAATGATATCACAAGTCTTGAAATGCTTATTTGTGAACTTTAAGCATTTTTAACAATAGTGATATTAAAATCATAGATAATTCATAGATAATTCATATCAAATAAGTATCTATGATTTATTTAGAAGTCACGGTATGATTCATATAGATGAAGACGGAGATGATGATATAAGAGAAATTGTTTTAGGATGGATATATCGGTATTATGAAACAACAAGGTATAATGGGATTGCCATTGTATTATATCATGAACAACCTGCCTTTGTACTGTACATAGTTAATATTTGACAAGTGTTGTTATTTATACCACACATCCCGTGGCTAGGTTAAGAGCTATAACTAGTATCTAATCTAGTAGTCCGATGGTCCTTCCTGGCTGTTCTTGAGTTCATAGATTGCATTCAGAAGACTTTCCTTGTCTGCTTAGTGACGGACCTGGATATCTTCGATGATTTGTTTTATATTAGCAATCCTGAAGCGAGCCAGAGCAATCTTGCTGTTATTTCCCAATTGCTTTCTTTGAAGTTAAGCAATTTGAGTAAGGGATTCTCGAAGTTCAGCTTCCAGATTGTCAAAATATTGTTGTATGATTACCCGACCTTTTCTAAGACCTTCTATTTTGTCTTCTATGTGCTCAATGCGGTCGAGAGAGAGTTCATCTAGGTGAAATTTCCTCAATTTGCTCCTCGTGACGTTCCAGACTTGTCTTACGAGAGCTTTCTCCTATCTCAAATTCTTGAGGTAGGGCAGAAGTAGATGAGGATGATCGATTATGACCTCGTTTCTTAAGTGGCAATAATTCCCTAGGAAGAAAGAATTCTTAAGGATTAAACATTAGAGATAACATTGAAGATGGAGGCATAATGGTTGGTGGTGAAATAGATAATTCTTTAGCATAGTATGCATGCATGACCTTCATATATGGGTCATCATGAAAAAGTGAAAGAGTTGGTGAAGCTATTGGAACTAAACCAAATGAGTTATTTGAAGAGCTAGAATAAGTTTTTCCTGGTGAAGCTAGGACATAGTCTGGGGAAGCCAGAATATAGTCAAGAAAGTTAGAGGAAAAAGCATCCTCAATATTGGAAGTAGGGTGACTGGGAGAAGACATCGCTTTGTTATAACCTAGTGGTAAATAACATAAGTTATTTATATAATAGTATAATAGTTATGTACTTTATATACTATTTCAGAAGATGTAGTGCCGTGGAGGACTTTCTTGGATGGAAAAAGAAAAGTAGTTATAGTTAAAGTTTCAACCTTGTTCTCTATAATCGTGGCTCTTGATACCAATCTATAACACCCCCATTTTTGACATATAGCAGCGGAAGATAATCTGGGGTATTATTTCATAGTACAACAGTCATAATCATAGAAAATGACTCAAAAGAGACATTTTTAAAAGATAAGTTATCATTCATTATTTCATCAGAGTTTTTACAAACAGAGGTCCCAAAATCTACATGAAAACATAAAGTTTGAATGATAACAGTTTAGCCATCTTCAAGTCCGTGCCACTCCGTGCCATAAGGTGCTCAGTTACCTGAGATAAACATGCTAAAAAGGTCAACACAATGGTTGAGTGATATTCATAGGTTTATAGTAAACAGTTTGAATACAAGTTCAATAGTGGGTTACGTTGTTATACACCCATAAGTGTAATAATTGCAATGAGTACAATTATTATAGAAAACAGTATTATTGTCCTGAGCTCATGCACCGAGACCTTGAGATAATCAATAATCACAATAAGTTGCCCCAACGGGTGCCTTTGCCAAACACCCGCATAGTGTTTCAAATGAAGTGCGTTTGGTTACCAGAAAGTATAGGTACACCAACGGGGAAGCTCAGTCCTAAATAGATCTATTCACAGCATTCACGCTTACTCCAAAAAGTAATTAACGGTTCATGATAGTGGGGTCTTAATGGCAAAAGTAAGGACTTAGGCAATAATATATCAGGATAGCATACAGTTGGAAAAATACTCGTATTCATGGTTGTATGAGAATGTATACCCTCGCGGGTTTATGATAAAACGTTGAAGAATTTAAAATGCGAGGCTATGAACTTACCTTAACAGGGGAAATCTGATTGATGGCAAAAGTATATCAAGTGAAAGTAACGGCTTCGTCACGCAACCTGGGGTAATATGTCAAGTCTTAGTGTGATGGTTTATGTTTCAAACTTTTAAAGTTTAAGTATAAATTTTGATTTATTAATTCGATGGAAATATTGTATCACTGTTCGGGCCATCATAATTTAGAGGTCATGTAGTAAACGTTTGAGGAGCCAGGACACTTTAAATCGTCAATTCCAGCAAAACTCGTCCAAATATGTATACCAAATGAACTCCTTACTGAATATCCCTAGTAACGTGTTACGAGAAGATTTTAAGTTTCTTCAAATGTTAAGTCGATGTTAATTTACGTTAAATATATACGTAATTGTTTTATTATGCGTTCGATTGATGGATTAAAACGATGAATGTGTCGGGTTTATACAATCAAGTTTTATAATATTAATATATTATTTTTTAGCAATTTTATATTTAATTTTTTATTTTCAAGTTTGCAAAAATAGCAATATATACCCTTAGTTTATAAACTTTTACAAGTTTAGTCTTTATATATAAAGTATATATTAATTTAAAACCTTTTCTTTAGAACTTGGCAGATAGGTCTTATAGTTATAAAATTTGGTAATATGATAATGTTTAGCCCCTTTAGTTATAATGTCAGAAAGAAGTTTACGATATATACCACTGTGCATGGAAATAATTTACAAATCAAGTTCAAAAAGCCATGCAAACCTATTTTAGGGTTCCAAATGATATTTTATTTACAGGTTATAGCTTATTAGAATAAGCTAAAATAAGATGTTCTAACGTAACAAAAGTTTAGAAAAATGATTCGTTAGCTAGAAAATCAAAAACGGGTGTTTTAGGGTTTTAGTAAAAAAACATACGGGTTTGAGGATTCAAGGCTTTAACAAGAGTTCATATATGATCTTAAGAGTATTATGAATATTCTAATACATATTATAAGCTTACTGAACAAGATTTTGAGCTTACTTGAGCTAAAATGGGTCGAAATAGGGTTTTCAGGTTTGTACGCCTAGTAACGACTTCAAGGGTTCTTTTCTCTGTTCTTGGTCTTTCTATTCTGAGCGTAGGTGCTTTACTTGATCCTTCTTGGTCTGGAGTTAGAAATCCATTTGATGTGTATGTGAATGAAATTTGAGGTGTGATTGAAGAGTGTGTGTGTTTCGGCTATTTTATAGGGTTCAAAACCCTTGGTGCCCAAGTTTTCTTGGTGGCTAAGGGTTAAGGGCTATAGATAGATGATTAAGGGAGGCTAGGAATGAGTATCGAGGGCTATGGAGGTGTATCTTAGCATGGTGAAAGGTTATGGGGGTCTTGGAGGGGTTCAACTAATATGGGGTGACAAGGAGGTGACCATGCAATACTTGGTGCTTAAGGGTAGTGATAGAGGTGCTTGTAAGCCGCTTGGTGATGTCATGGTGATGCTTGAGAGGTGCTTGAGGTGCTTGATAGCTTAAAATGGTTAAAAATGAAGTAAAAAGGGTGACAGGTTGGTTTAGGGTTTTGGGTTAGGATTTTTGGTTTTTAGATCGAGTTAGGGTTTATGATTAGTGTTAGGATTAAGATTTAGGTTTAGTATTAATGTTTAGGGCTTAGTTTTAAGGTTTAGGGTGAAGTTTTAGGTTTAAAGTGAAATTAGAGTTTTAGGGTTTAAGGTTTTAAATTAGGATTTTAGGATGAATTAGGGTTTATCTTTAAGGTTCAGAAGCCATGCATTAAGTGCTTGTACCTTGTGCTAAAGTGGTGGTAAAGTTTAAACATGATTTAGGAGCTTAAATGACCTAATTAGGTTTTTAGGCATGATTAGCTTGCACATTGTGCTTTAGAAAGTTGTAACTTGATTCAGGGGGGAAAGATATTCAAATGTTATGCATTGATACTTGTACACATGCTTTAATGGCTTGTACATTCTTTTTATATGTATACATTACATATAATTAGGGTTTTGATATAAACGTTAATGCTTGTTTTGATATACCGTTTTTGAAAAGTACGTTTAATGGAGAAGTGTACTTGGTAATGTTGTCGACGTCTTCGAGATTGCGAACGAGTGCGCATAAAAAAAAACTAACAATTAAAAAGCAAAACTTTACACTAATAAATTTTTTATTTTTTTTATTTTTTTACAATGAATTTTAACGGTTACACGAAAGAGACTTAAACCAAATAATCAACTACTTCACGGTAGCTCTCGAAAATTGCTTTTCAAGGTGAGCCGTACTTCGTAAAGACACAAATGGCAAGTGTTAAATCTTTAGTTCAATTTGGGAACCAACAAGTTCACCGGAAATTATTATGATAACACCTCCGTTGAGAATGTTATATTTTGGTATTTTTACCAATTGGTGATTTTTATTTCTTTATTAAAAAGGAAGATTTTTTTATATATTTTTTTATATTTTTGATTTTTCTATATATATTTTTTTCAATTTTTTTTTTACTTATACTAAAAAGAAAAGAAAAATATTTTTTACTTTTTATATTTTATGATTTTTTTTTGGATTTTTTTAAAGGACAATTTTTTTATGTTTTTGATATTTTTTTCTATATTTTTTATCTTTTACTTATATTAAAAAGAAAATGAAAATATTTTTTACTTTTTATATTTTATATTTTTTTTGAGTTTTGAATTATGAAACAAAAATAAAACTTTCGAGGACGAAAGGATCTTCAAACCAAATCAACAAACACAAAACGTAGGAATCGTAAACACTAGTCCCCGGCAGCGGCGCCAAAAACTGATTGGTTAGTTTTGTACACGTAAAATATATATATAAAATATTACTTTAAGAGAAATTAAGAAAATTACCAAGTTACCCTTGATAAAATTCACTCTCAAAAATATATATAATATAATATATAATACGTATATTAAACCGGGTAAGAATGATCACCCGGGTCGATTCCCTAACGACTAGTGAAATTGAAACCGCGTTTGGGTTCGGATTCTGATTTGAATGAAGCAAAGATATTTTGGATAAGCTATTACTTCTAATTAAGAAACAACGAATAATGACAATTAAGCAAGTAAACTAATTTTAATCCTTAAAAATGTAAACTAAAATTTCACAAGATAAAGAAAAAGTGCCGAAAATTATTAAAAATAAAAGCCCTAATTTTTATCTTTTTATAAAAGTTTAATTAAACTAATTAAAAATTAAACCTAATTACTAATTAAAACTAATAAACTTAATTAAATTCTTAACTAAGGACTAATGGTGCAAAAAGGAAAGGACTAACGGGAAAAATACTTTAATGGGAAAGGATTAACTAAGAAACAAAGAAAATGAAAAAATTACAAAACTTACCCTGAAGCCTAACCCCGACTACACTAATGGTCCTTTTAAAGCTTAAAAATAAGTTGAAATTAAAAAGTGCTTATTATGTAAAACTCAAAAGAGCAAAGTTGTAAAGGAAGCTAGGGAAAACAACTTTAACAAAAGCACTATGGTCTGAAACTCAAAGATAAGCTCTTAAAAGAGCTTCTAAATAAGCTGTTACAGAAACTAGGGGTTTGGGCTATGTTTTACTAAAACAGCTATAATAAGCTCAAATTAAGCTTAATGTGAAAAAGGAAAGGTGATCTAGAAATCTTATGAGGTGCTTAATCTAAAAATGAAAAGAAATTTAAGCTAGGAGAACTTTTAAACTACTGAAATTAAGCATGAACTAAGCAAACTCAGAAAATAAGCAAGATAGCACTAATTCCAAATGAGCTTAAAGGCTTAAAAAGCTAAACTAGACTCTAAAACTTTAAGGACTTATTAAACTACTTATAATCTATCAAATTAAGCTAAAAAATCTAGACCCATAAGCTAAATTAACAAATTAAACCCTTAAAATTCCTAAGTTCTGTTTTTGGCTTTTTAACTTTTTGACTGCAAAAATAAGCTATGTAAATAAGCTAGAAAATGAAATCTAAAACTTATTCTATATTAAGCTATAACTAGACTTCAAAGTTCTAAAAGATAAGCTATTAAATCCTACAATTATTCGACTAAAAATTAAACCAAAGGTAGCAGTATTAACTTTTAAAAGTAGTACTAACTTGTTAGTTAGTACTGGTAGTGTAAATACCAGCAGTACTAATTTTTGACAGCAAGGTTTAAACTGAAACTAAATTTATAATAAACTATTACTAAGCTTAACCCTACTTCAATTTAAGAACCTAAAAACTAAGAGTTCCTAACTAAAATCAAAACTAGCAGTACTAACTTGTGAAAACAGTATTAACTTTTTAGTTAATACTAGTAGCAGTACTAACTTACTGTTAGTACGGGTGCACTTTTGCACAAGAACAAAACGAGAATGCAGGTTTCCTAAGGGAAATCCTGCACTAAGATACACTCAAATAACTAAAACACACTCAAATGAGTGTATGAACACGATGGAAGCAAGATCTAAGCCTTGGAGGGCTTAGATCAACAATTGCACAAGTGAAACTTAAATGAAATTTACCCTGGTGCTGTTGAACTTAATATAAGCGACTAAACTTAATACTACTGAATTTGACAAGCTAAAATCTAAGCTAACAGTACTAACTTATGGTTAGTACTGGTAGTGTAAAGGTTCAGCAGTACTAACTTATGTTAGTACTGCTAGTGTAAATCAAGAGTGCACTAAACCAAACACCCCTTTTAGATTATGACAGATTTGAGAAAAACTTTTTAAGAGAAATCTAATGAACAAATACTAAATACCAGATAAAAACTAGCTTAAAACAAACTTAGCAATCATGATTAAACAACTGAATAAGTAAAATTCTAAGATCTTAACTAATTAAGCTAATATTTTTGGATTTTATGAGTTTTTATGACAGAAATTAGTAACTAATGATCTATAACTATTTAAGCTAAAACAGACTAGAACATATAACTAATAAGCACTAGAAGAGATATTTGAACACTAATAAGCAAAGAGAATAAGCAAATAAGCAATATTAAACATATAAGCTATAACTAAGCAATTTAAACTGAAATTAGAGAAGAATGAAAAGAGAAACTTACTTGATCCTTTAGCTAAACAAAAGGAACCAATAATGGCAGCTACAAGCTCCCTAGCTTATTAATAAGCTAGGGTATAAGTCCTTGGGATCTCTTCCAAGTTAAGATCCCCTTCCAAAAGCTCAAATTTAGTAAGATCCATAATAGATTTAACTGATTTAAGGTTTAGATAAGATTAATACTGAATTCAAACAGCTCTATTTCAGCTTATAGACTGAAAGAGCTTATTATGAGCTTATATAAAAGAGATTTAAGAAGATTTAAAGTAAACACTTAATTTTATTAACTAGATACCTTGATTACATTACTGAAAAGAGATTACAAAATGATTTTAAGGAAAATAGGCTAAAACAATTAAGCTAAAAATTTTAAATTAAGCTACTACTCTAAAAAAAACTACTCTCGTGTGTGTGAGAAAAGGCCTCTATTTATAGCACTTGAGGAAGCTTCTAGGATCTCTAGCCCTGCCCTCTAATCTTTCAATCTTGGCCAATCATTTCTTCAATCATTTAAGCATCATTTGTGGCCGTTTGATCAAGATGTGGACACCTGAGGATTACCAGCGTGACATTCCATTGATGTGACGTTTGTGCTTCTTTTGTGAGTGTTTTATCGCAAAAACCCACATAAATTTATGCTTTCACCATTGTTGACGTGGCATAAGCTTGATAAGGGGATACTTAGAGCATTGATTTGACTAATCTTTCCTTGCCATCTTGTAAGAGAGACCTTAAATTGTCTTCCGTACCCTTCAATTTTGATTTGCCCTATTGATTGACCATGGGTAAAATCGGGGGACGATGGATGAATAATAAAAGGATTGGCGCCTAATTTTTCGACAGTTAAAACTGTTAGAGTTTGGGGAGTTTGCACATTTGGTCCTTGTGGTTGTTATAAAAGGAAAATGGGTTTTGTTAACTTATGATTGACTTTTCTTTGACTGGATTTGGCTGAGGCTTGACTTTCCTGGCTTTGCTTCCGGCTTTTGTTTACTCTTCCGTTCTCGTGTCCGTGCTTGCTCGTTTTTGATTGTTTTCTTGTGATTTTTGACTTATCCGTACCTGCACATACAAAACACAAATACAAGCATATTTTTGCCATTTTTGGTCTGTTTTGGGTTAAATTGGGCTATTTTAGGTACAAATGGATATGTGTATTTTACACTTATCATGCATACACTACAGTCGAAGAACAAAGGATGAAATGGACAAGTAATAATCAAGACACGCTCCGGGTAGATCTATATCATAATCTGTGTGACGCAGTTACACGCGGAAACACAAATGCGGCAGGGCTTGGTAAAAGGATTGTTTTGCCAAGGACTTTTACAGGAAGCCCAAGATATATGATGCATAATTATTAGGATGCAATGGCTCTATGTCGGGCCTATGGCAATCCAGATTTGTTCATCACGTTTACATCCAATCCAAAATGGCATGAAATAGCCAAAATGTTGGCTTATTTCCCTGGCCAGAAAGCACATGACCAGCCAAAAGTAAGGACACGCGTATTTAAACTAAAGCTAACTGAGCTCTTAGATGACCTGACAAAAAAACACGTGTTTGGCCAATCTGAAGCAGACAGTATAACTAACATCAACCTCTCAAATAACCTATTGTCCACAATACAGTTAAGATACAGCTAAAACTATTATTACATTGATCTTGCAGTCGTATATGTCATAGAATTCCAGAAGCGAGGCCTACCACACGCACATATCCTCCTCTGGCTCGAAGAGCACTCAAAATACAAAACGCCCAGTGAAATAGATGATATAATTTCTGCTGAACTTCCATCTCCAATAGATAATCCCGCTGGCTATAAATTGGCGACTGAGTATATGCTACATGGCCCATGTAGGAAAGACGCGAGATACGCAGCATGCACAAATGATGGCAAATGTTCAAAACATTTTCCAAAGCCTTTCTTAGCCGAAACGTTCCTTGATGAAGAAGGATACCCGCATTATCGTAGAAGGGATAACAAGGTGACTATAAAAAAGGAAATTCCACATACGATAACAAGCATGTAGTCCCCCAGCAGGTGGTCATTGACCCAATTTTAGTGAACCTAAATTCCTTTAACAAACTATTATGCTTACACCCAATGGTTTCTTATAAACATTCTAAATTCATCAGTATGAACTATATTTCAGGGCCACTCAGTCCACGTACAGGTAGAAAAACTCCAAAAAAAACAGCATTAACCTCTACATGTAATTTTAAAGGCCACTCATACTTTTTGTTATTCAACCATTTAGAATCCTGTTATATTTTATTATATACCTTAGGCTGCAAAGTAAAACAATACAACCGGGTCCATTATGGACCCCATAAAACACAAACACCGGACCCTTATTTACATACACAATTTTATACATTTCAAGGTGTACTTGTCACTTACCATAACATTGGCCTGCCTTCACATCAATGTCGTAACTGCCATGCAACAATGTGGTACGAAGAGAGAGAGGAGAAGTCCAAAATAGTTGTCAATCCAACTTTCTCGCTTTGCTGTCAATGAGGTAAAGTGCTACTTGTAACATTCCGTATTTTCAGGTCATTTTCGACGTCATCTATTTTACGAGTTTCCGTGAGTGAGTGTCGACATTTAA
>BQNB010081016.1:0-29752 GCA_026074375.1 Tanacetum coccineum
TTAAACTTTTGGTTTGTAGCTAAGCAGATAATTACAGTTTCCATAGTGCTACTAAACTCATTCCATGCAGTAGTCTTTGAACTTACACATTGTAAAATAGTATGAATCAAGAATTTCCATTGTAAGGAGAAGAATGGTTTATTGAAAGTTAGCCTTTGTGAAATTTTCTCATATCCCATCCTTGTAAGTTCTTCAAAAATGGTAGCATTTGGCAAACAAACCATACCTTCCTCATCTTCTAGTTGAAGATCTCTTCTAACAGATGCTTCAGTGATAATAATCTTCTTCCCATCTACTATGGCATGTAACTGAACTTCCCCATTAATCGTTTTGGCCTTGACAGTAGACCAGAACTGTTCAATGCAAGGTGTATATATAGTAGGATTAATGGTTAAAGCATACTTTATGGGGTGTGCATTCAGAAAGTCTATTATTTGTTCAAACCCGTCACTTTCTTTGGGTTTAGACAAAAATGCGACCATGTTGTGAGTATCTATAAACTTTAGATTCGCCATTTGTGTTGGGTATTGATAATGGATGGTAAAATTAAGTTAGGGTTTGTGATTAGAGAGTTTACGAAAGTATGAAATCGATCAAATGACTGATTAAAACCCTTAATTGAAGTATTTATGAAAATACCCTCAACAACATTAACTTTAGCCTAGTAGTAGTAACTCAGCAGTAGTAAGTTTATGCCTAACAACATTAACTTAGAACCAACAGTAGTAAGCTATGCCTAACATCATTAACTTAGAACCAGCAGTAGTAAGTTATGCCTAACAGCATTAATTTTCAACTAACAGTAGTAAGTTATGCCTAGGAAAATACCCTTAACAGCATTAACTTTCACCCAGCAGTAGTAAGTTATGCCTAGCAGCATTAACTTTGAGTCACCAACATTAACTCCAATTCCATTCTTAACATCTTTTCCATCATCAATTTAACACTTTTCTTTGCTTTTCCTGCAAAATGTTAATCCAAAAACCAAGAAAACACAAGCCATAGCAATTTTCACAATTATCACAGTATTAAGTATACCTAGAAGTATTAAGTATAACTAACAGTAGAAACTCAGCAGTATTAATTATACTTAACTGTAGGAACTCTTAATGACATGAATAACAATACTAATTCATACAAAATTCTAGAAAAACATAAAGAGATAAAAGACTTTAAAGATTTAGCATTCCAATACTAGCAATCAAATATTGAAATCTACTTACATTAAAAGCTTTGGTAAACAAATCTGCAACATTCTTGTCAGTATGGATTTTGACCATTTGAATCAATTTCTTTTCTTTGCAATCTATAATAAAATGATGTCTGGTCTCTATATGCTTTGTTTTTAATGAAAAAACATGATTTTTAATTATGCAAATAGTACTGTTATTGTCAAAAAAGATCTTGGTATGCATAAAATTGTACCCATAATCAAGTAGTTGATTCTAAATCCAAAGCACTTGTTCACAGCAACTTGAAGCAGCCACATACTCAGCTTCTGTTATGGGATTTGCAACCACTGTCTATTTCTTGCATTGCCATGATATTAATCTACATCTAAGGAATTGTCAACCTATTGTTGTAGACTTCCTATCCAAGCTTGCTCCAGCGTAATCACTATCAGTGTATGCTACCAAATCAAAAGGAGAATCTTTTAGATACAAAGGCCTAATTTTGGTTGACCTTTAAGTACCTAAAAATCCTTTTCACAGCATGAAGATGTGAAACCTTTGGATTGACTTGGTATCTAGCACAGGTACACACTGCAAACATGATGTCAGGTCTTGAAGATGTGAGATACATCAATGAACCAATCATTGACCTATACATATGAACATCCACTTCTTTACCACTTTCATCCTTGAGCAGAGGCTTTTGAGTTTCCATTGGTGTGCTTGCAGTCTTGACTTCTGTAAACCCAAATTTCTTTAGAATTTCACCAACATTTATCTTGACTAATAAATATGCCATCCTTCTTTGCTGCACTTGTAATCCTAAGAAGAAAGTAAGTTCTCCTATAGAACTCATCTGAAATTTCTCATGCATTAACTTCTCAAATTCATTGCATAACTCCTTCTTTGTTAAACCAAAGATGATATCATCCACATAAACTTAAACTAGCAAAATATCACCTTTGTGCCTTTTGATGAATAAGGTCTTGTCAATTTTCCCTCTTTAAAACCCATTGTCCAACAAATATGTTCACAAGGTTTCATACCAAGCTCTAGGAGCTTGATGTAGTCCATACAGTGCTTTTTCAACCTTGTACACTCTATCAAAAAAGTTTGGATCTTCAAATCCTGGTGGTTGACATACATACACCTCTTCTTCAATCTTCCTATAAAGAAAAACACTTTTTACATCCATTTGATACACCATAAAATCTTTAAATGAAGCATAAGCTAAAAATAGCCTAATTGCTTCTATTATTGCAACAAGGGCAAAGACTTCATCATAGTCAATCCCTTCTTCTTGTGTGTACCCTTGAGCAACCAATTTTGCTTTGTTTCTTATCACAATTCCTCTTTCATCCTTTTTATTCCTGAAACCCTATTTAGTGCCAATAGCCCTTTTTCCATTTGGTAAGTCCACTAAAGTCCAAACTTCTTGTAACTTGAATTGTAGAAGCTCTTCCTGCATAGCCTCTATCCAGCTTGGATCCTTCAATGCATGAATTACCTTTTTAGGTTCTTCATGTGATAAAAAGCAAGCAAACAAGCAGTTTTGAAGGTCTTTATGGTTTGTTCTTTGTTGAATAGTACTAACAAACCCATGTTCCTTCAAATTCTTTGACATCTTTCTTGTTTGTGTAGCTGATTGCAAATCTCCAATCACTTGATCAAGAGGATGATCTTTATGAATTCTTGTAGTTGGAATAGGACTGACTTGGATTGTTGTATCCAAATTGTTCATGTCAGCCTCTGCACCATCATCTTCATCATCTCTTGAGAAGTCAAATATGCTATAATCTTCCAAAGCAGGCATATTTGGATCAAATGGAAGTTCAATGCTTGTTTTTCCACCAACAACATTAACTTCATTTGTGCTAGCAGCATTAACATTGTTAGTGCTGTTAACATTATCTTCCTTCTCTTGATCTTTACATTCACTTTCTTTTCTTGGATCTTCCTCATCCTTCTTTCCATCATCACTTGAAGGTTTGGATCCATCATCATGAGAACTCTTTGGATCTTGGGAAAATGGTGGATCAGCAGTCCATAATGGTAGCAAAATGTAATCTTTGACAGGTTCTGTCTCCTTTCTAGCTTGACCTGCATTATCACTTGCTTTTGTACCTGCAAAACCATTAGACTGTGTACCTGCAACAATTGGCTCATAATTCATTGTTCTTGTTAGTGCATCAATATCAAATAGCCAATCTGGTCTACTACCTACAACATTAGGTGTACTCTCACTAAACCTAATATGCAAGTTTTCTTCCACTATCCTTGTTCTACTATTAAATACTCTAAAGGCTTTACTATTCAAAGAGTATCCAACAAAGAAACCTTCATCAGCCTTACCATCAAATTTGCTTAAGTGATCTATGGTATTGAGAATGGTAACAGGACACCCAAATGGTCTCATAAAACTTAATGTTGGTGTTCTACCATGAAAAAGTTCATATGTGGTCATGTTATGAGGCTTCACTACTAACACTCTATTTTGCACATAGCAAGCAGTATTAACTACTTCTGTCTAAAAAGTAATTGGCAACTTAGAATCAGCTAACATAGTACTAGCAGCCTCAATTAGTGTCCTAATCCTCCTCTCAGCAACTCCATTTTGTTGAGGAGTTCTAGCTACACTAAATTGTCTCAAAATACCCTTCATCTTATAAAACTGATTCATTTCTCTGTTTTTGAACATAGTTCCATTATCACATCTAATCACCTTAACCTAGTGATCTACTAGATTTTCTATCCTAGTTATAAAGGACTTAAGAATGTCACTAGTCTCATCCTTAGTAACTAGAAAGAAAATCCATGTAAACCTACTATAATCATCTGTGACAACTAGACAATACATTTTCTTCTTAAGGCTTTTTACAAATGTTGGACCAAATAAGTCCATATACAACAAATGTAAAGGAAGACTGATAGAGTTCTCTGTTTTGGACTTACAAGTGGCTCTTTTGCTGCTTTCCCTTATGACAAGCAACACAGTTTTGATCATTTTCAAAAGTTTGGAAGGCAAACCTCTTACTAGATTTCCCTTAACCAGTTTATTCATGGTTTTAAAGTTTAAGTGACCTAGCCTTCTATGCCAAAGTTTAGATTCATCAGATGTGGCTTTTTCAAAAAGGCAAGTTAAACCTCCTTTAGGAATTATGTTCTTTCAATCAATACTATACATATTCTTTTTATCACACATTTGTGAGACACTAAAGAGATTAAACTTTAACTCTCTCACAAAATACACATTTTTAAAATCTAGATTGCTAGTTTTAATGGTACCTTTTCCTGTGATATTCCCTCCTTTGGGGTTCCCTCCAAAAGTAACATATCCTCTATCTATCTCTTCATAGTCTGTAAGATAGGACATGTTCCTCGTCATGTGCCTTGTGCATCCACTATCAATCACTCCTTGATCATGTAAATCCATTTGTGGATTGCCTTGCACATTAGATAAGAAAATCAGTTTCTTTTGGAGACCCAAGCTATCACTGACTTGGATCTGCCTTGTGCATCAACATAATTAAACCTTTTTAGGGTGATTGATGCACTATTGTATTTAGAAACATGGTCTAAAACTTTAGTCTTTGGTTTCTAAACCCAACAAGCTGAGGCCTTAACAACATTATCATTATTTCCCTTAACAGCATTAACTACTGCTTTTGGCCTAGCAGTATTAATTTTTTTTATCCCTAGCAGTATTAACCCTTTGATTAATATTACTGTTTTTAAATGATGTGTTCTTATGAATAGGCCTCTTAACAGTTGAATGTGCTATTTTAGAAAGATATGACATTGGTCTAGCAGCATTCACTGTTGTTTTTGAGTGAGCAGTATTAACTTGTCTAGCAGTATTAACTGATACTAAACCAGACTTCATTAGTACTGCTCTTGAAACTAAGTTCTTTTTAGCATAGGGGTGAGTCTTTTTAGCAAAGTTTTGATGATTCACCCTTTGAGCATTGTTCCAAAACAGTTTTACCATCCTTTGATTTTGAAACTGTTTTTGATGGTAATTGCAATCAACTTGCAGATGATCAAAGCTTCCACACACATAACATGCCTTATTAAACATCTCAAAATTGCTTCCTAGTTTTTGAGACATCATATTGTTCCAATTTCTTTGATTGCCTCTTGGACTGTGAGTGTTTTGCCTATGTTTCTCAACTTGTTTAACAGTTTTCCTAGCAGTTTTCTCTTGTTGCTTAGGTTTGACAAACTCTATCTTAGCAATACTAGGCTTAACTGTTTTCTTCTCAGTTTTAGTTTGAGACACATTTTCTTCCTCATTATCTGACACCCATTCTTCAATAATTGGGGCATCATCATTCTTCTTAACTACCTTAGGCTCTTTTTCACTAGACATAGCTTTACTGTTCTCAACTACAGGCTTATTAACAATTCATCTAAACCAATAAAAGACAAGTCAGGTGTTGGAGGCATGGAATTTCCTGTGTAGGGAGGTGGAACTGCATTATAATTTTCATAGCCTAAACCTTTCTTGCAATTTTCAACAATCTAACACTCTATGATCTTGTTTAAACTTTTAGATGCATTTTCAAATTTATCTACATTAAATTGAATGCTATCTTTTTCTTTTTGAATTTTTTCAAGCTTCTTCCTAAGCTCTCTAATAGTTATTTCTCCTACTTGAATATCCTATTTTAAGCCATTAATGTTTTCTACATAAACAGACTCATTCTTTTTATTAAAATTTAAGTTTTTCTTCCACTGATTCTAAACCTATTTTATAACCTAAAACCATTAAACTAGATTTCTCTAAATCTCTTATATAGTTGTCATTTTGCGATTTATAGTATTTAACAGTTTCCATACAAGATTTTGAACAATTTGAATCATTGGATACCTCTGAGTCAGAACTTGAAGATGAGAAAGCCATGAGTGCATAATTAGGCCCTTCCTCTGCCTGATCACTCCAGTCATATCCACCAAGACCATCACATGACACCAAAGCTGTGGAAGTAGATGTTTCCACAGGCACACTCCTTCTTGAGCTTTTCTTGTTCTTGTTGTCTTGATTTCTTGGAGCTCTGCACTCCCTAGCAAAATGTCCCCTCTTGTGGCAGTTGTAGCACTCCACTTTGGACTTATCAAAACCAATAGTCTCATTGCCATTAACAGTAAGCTTCCTTCCTGTATTCTTCAAAAACCTTCTAGCCCTCATAGTCAACATGGCCATTTGCCATCTCAAATCCATCTCTTCTATGTCATCAGGATGGATTTGTTGCAAGTCCTCATGTGCAAGTTGAGGACTATTTGGTTGACTAGCAAAGAATGAACAAATAACAGCATCACTCAAGTTATCAATATTTGTAGAGTAAGCAGTATTAACTTGAGTGCTAGCAGTAGTAACTCTATGAGCAGCATTAACTGCTTCATTAGAGCTGCTAGTGTTGTTATTTGAAGAGGACACAAAAGCCATGTTCTGTGTGCTTGAACTTGAGCTAGACATCCCTTTGACTTCTGGTTCATACACCTTGAGGTTGTTATAGAGATCATCCATGCTTCTTTATTTTACTCAACTTTATTCTTCATCAACAATAGCATGTGTGTTCCACTCAGGTGACAAGCTTCTTAATAACTTTTGATTAACATCTTCTTGTGAAAGCTTTTCATCCAAAAGCTCCAACTGACTCATAAGCTTTTGAAGCCTATCAAAGGTTTGATCAAGCATCTCTGAGCTTAGAGCAGTGAAGTTTTCATATTGTTGCTTTAAGAGATTTCTTTAAGTCTTCTTAGTAGTTGCATTCCCACTAAATCTCTTTTCTATAGCTTCCAGCAACAGCTTAGCATCCTTTATAAGTTAAACTTTAACTAATGTTCATTGGGAATGCCCATCATTAAAGTACTTCTAGCCTTCACTTCTAATCTTCTCTGAGCCTTATCTTCAGCAGATGTAATAGGCATCACTTTTTCAACACCTTCCACAACTGCTGTTTTTGGCAAGGTTGCACCATTCTCTATGACTTCCCATAGTGCATAGTCTATCATCTGGATGTATTGTTCAATCCTCATCCTCCATTATCAAAGCCACCCGGTTTGAGCATGGAAACTTTGGATGCAGCCACCATGTGTACATAATCTTGATCTATGTCTTCTAGCAAAGTTTCTCAAAGCAACAAGCTCTGATACCACTTGTTGATCCCACTTCAATAGATTGAATTCCTTAAGCTTGTATAAGGATTAGTTATATTAGATAAATCTAACATAACTATAGTAGAAACTTTGTTTGAATGTATTAAAGATTATGCGGAATCTAATCTTTAATATTAAGAAGAACTATCAATGAAACAGTAATTATATGAACATATAATTCAACAAACAAAAGCTCCAATATTATTAATAATACGAATACTCTTAAAGTATTAGGGTTACAAAGACCTTGAAGCTATGATAATTCTATGAATGACTTGTATTGGTATGGTGCATCAATCTCTATGCCCAAGGACCTCCTTTTATACACCAAAGAGTCCTAAACGGCTTATAATACTTTCCTAAGAATATCAAATCTTTTAAACAAATAAGTTATACATATCTTTTACACAAATAACTCATATAAATCACATAAGCAGTACTAACTAACTCAGCAGTACTAACTTCTTCACTAACAGCATTAACTTTGTACTAACAGTAGTAACTTTTGTACCAGCAGTAGTAACTACTTGGCACTTTTTCTTCTAAGTCTCTGAGCAGCACTAATATGCACTAGCAGTAGTAACTTCACACTAGCTGTACTAACTGTGTACTAGCAGTAGTAAACACTTAGCATTTTTCTCTGAAGTTCTTGAGCAGCACTAACTCCAGCTGAGCAACAGTAATACTAGCAGTATTAAGAAGGCTTTTAATCCTAACAAAAGAGATGTAGACATTGTTTGAGTGGTCAAATGCCTTTAAAAATTATTTTTTGATGAAACTTTGAGATTTTTAAGTTCATTTTTGAAAATTAACACCTTAAAAAAGTAAGATTTCTCTTTGTTAGCCTTAAAATATGGTGACATATCCAGAATTACATTAGTTCATTTATAGCGTGATACGTAGGGACTAATAATGACTAGTTATGATAGTTATGTGTCACTAAGACTATAAATACCCCCTCCACACTTCCATGAAGGGGTAAGGATTCTTTGTATCATCTCATAAGAAGTGTGTGTTTCTCTCTCTAGAAAACACACATCTTCCTTTTCTCTCTCTACAACTAATAATATGGCAACTTACTTGTTCAATCCTCCCTGACCTCCTGATTGTTTGTCTTAGGCTTGTGAATCTTAATGTTAACACTCTTATTTTAAACAAATAAATGCACTGATACGTACATTTATTTTATATAGGAAGCACGGGTTGTGTTGCAAAGTATACACAAGCCTTTGTATGAATATAAAGTAATTCATACCCGAGAAAAATTAATTTCCCGTTGTGAGGTCAAGTTTTATTTTTGACAAAATACTTGTCTTTAAATTGAAGACCGGGTTGCTATATTAAATAATAGCAAGCCATTTGACATGTTTTAAAACATTTTGAATTTCTGCTCGAAATTCATTTACAACCTCGTATCATTATTGAATGACATTTATAAGGCCGTAAATGTTATCGATTTTTAGAAGACATGTCATGAAAAACCTATTTTTTTATATTTTCTGATTTTTTAATTTTCTATTTTCTTTTCTGGTTTTATTTATTTTTATATTTTCTTTTTGAAAAATTTATATAAAATGATTTTTTGGGTTTTTTTTATTTTCTTATATACATATGATATACATGATATACCACGAGTTGCCACCATTACTCGTCCTCTTCCTCTGCCAGACTCTTTAGCGTTTTAAGAGACATGCTTTTCATACCAAGCTTTTTGATCAAGAATACGAATCTTTCTCGCGGTAAAGGTTTGGTGAAAATGTCTGCCAGTTGATATTCAGTCCGGACAAAGTACAGTTCCACTATTCCATTCTTTACTTGCTCCTTTATGAAGTGGTATCGTACATTAATATGCTTGGCTCTAGAGTGTTGAACGTTGTTGCAGCATAGAGCAATAGCACTTTTGTTGTCACATGTACAGAGGAATCTTATTGAATTGAAACCCATAGTCTGTTAGCTGTGATCACATCCAAAGGATTTGAGCACAACTTCCAGATAAGGCAATATATTCAGCCTCTGTACTCGAGATCATAGTGATCTTTTACTTCTTGGATGACCAGCTAATATGTTTATCACCTAAGAATTGAGCACTTCCTGATGTACTACGTCTAGTGTCCTGACACCTCGCGTGATTTGCGTCATTAATAAGTCATTTTTTGCTTTCTTTGTGAAGAGTGTTGGATCGACTGCACCTTTAGAGAAATGTTATGAGATGAGGAAACTTGATAGCATGCCGTACCATGCACATGGTGCTTCTTTGAGGCCATAAAGGGCTTTTTTGAGCTTGTACACATGTGATGGGTTGTCCTGATCAACAAATCCTTATGGTTGAGAAACGTAGACCTCTTCCTTGAGCTCGCCATTTAAGAAAGCCGTTTTGATGTCCATCTGGTAGATCGTCATATTCTTGTTTGCGACATTTGCTACGAAGATACGGATGGCCTTTATTCTTGCAACCAGTGCAAATGATTCCTTAAAGTCGATTCCCTCCTCTTGCTTAAATCCTTGAGCAACCAATCTAGCCTTGTTCTTGAGTACCTTACCAAATTTGTCTGTCTTGACCTTATAGATCCACTTTAATTTGATCAACATTACTTTATCTGGACAAGGCACCAATTCCCAGACTTATAGTCTTTCAAATTCATGAATTTCTTCTTACATCGCATCAATTCATGAGGATTCGAGCATAGCTTCTTTGAAGTTTTTTGGTTCTATAAAAGTTAGGAAGGCTTCAAAGTAACACCACATGACATCAGTTTCGAGTTACTTTCTAGTAGAGACTGGTCGAGATAGGTTACCAATCACGTTTGCTAATGGATGATCCTCAGTCCATTTAGCAATCAATTCTAATGGAGAGTGAGAGGATTTCATATTTGACGACGATTCTTGAGAAGTAGAAACATCATGAAGAGGTTCATGACATGGATCGTCAAAGTGTGCATTTGGTATCGGTTCTTCAACACCTTGTGAGATGATTGAGGATTATTGTTGTTGGTTAGTTGATGAACTACTTGTTGAAGGTGCATCTAGATCAATGGTTGTTGATGAAGGTGAACTGGCTATATCAACAGCTCTTGGTGTAGCAGCTACTTGAACTGGAGAAACAACACTTGATATAGGATTGACGTATTCATCGAACATAGGTTGGAACAAATGATCCCAATCATTTCTGTTTGGTGGGTTAAAAGGTTGTTGAGGAACAGGGTTTGTTACGAGTCCTGAACTGGATGTTGTAGGAGTCATAGATTGAAGCCTGGGTCCTGAACTGAATTGTTCAGAATCTATCGCTGTCACCTCATCGAACGTTACATGAATGGTTTCCATGATTTTCCAGGTTCTCCTGTTATAGTTTCTGAAAGCTTTCTTTACGGGCGCTTAACCAACAAAAATACCAATATCAGCCTTTACATTTAGTTTACCCAAGTCCTCATTGTCATTGGTCAGATAACAGAGTGAACCAAAGACATGAAGAAATGATAAATCCGGCTTCTTGTCGTGCATCAGCCGATATGGAGTTTTGTTGTCTCGAAGACGGATCAGGGAACGGTTTTGGGTATAACAAGCTGTATTGATTGCTTTGGCCCACAAAAATAATAGAGATTTTGAAAATATCAACACTATACGAGCAGCTTCCACTAGAGTCCGGTTTTGTCTTTTGACAATGTCGTTCTGTTGAGGAGTGTGAGCAACGGATGTTTGATGCGAGATGCCGACATTTTCATAAAATTCTCGAAGGGTCTGATTGACAAATTCAGTTCTATTATCTGTTCTAACATTACAGACTATGGCATTCAAACAAACTTAAATATTTTTTATGATAGTGTCAGGAGCTTCATCCTTTGATCTCAGAAATTTGACCCAAGTAAATCGTGAGTAATCGTTAACAATCACCAAGATAAACTTTTACCATTAATGCTCTCCACACGCATCGGGCCACAAAGATCCATAACAACGCATCGTGGCCCAATGAATCCAATATGCTGAATTTATTGGGGGTGTACTTTGGTTAGTGTCGTCAGCGTGGGGGGTGTTGTGTCTGTAGAGGATTTGTTCTTCGAAGGGTGTCCTTATGCACATGCGGATCAAAGAGGCTAGTTACGTTTTTTTAAGCTTTGGATTTGGATCTTTGCCAAGACTGTCTTTGGCTAGTTATTTAGGAGTACCGATGTTGAGAATGGGATGAGATAACTGACAGTGCCCATAACTAGCTAGTTAGTCTTTTAGGGATTTTTTTAAGCTTTGAGGTAAGTAAAACAGATCGGTGAAGTCTTTAACATGTCATCAAGTGAAGATAATTGTGTACATGTTTGTGTCTAGGATCCTGGAAAGTGATCAACACCGTTTTATATTACAAATATATAAAGCCTAGGGTGTTTTCGCCTCACCCGAAAAGCCACAATTCAAGATCCGAGTCTCAGAATTGTCCTACTGAAAACAAAGACTTGTCCTGAGAATGTTCACTTAATATACCACTTGAATAGATTTACATTCCCAGTGATAATCACCTTAAACCTATAATTCTTTCAATCTCAGGTCACGTTTCTGAAATCTATACATTCCATAGAATTTTACTAACAAAGTTCATGAGTTGGGGGAGAGCGGGTTTCCTGTCATATGTTTTGAAACACTATGGGTCACACTTGTGAATGGGTGTACACTTTTAACACTTTGGGCCACTTTTTGCTTTAATTGTATGTTTATTAGAAATACCAAAACAAAAGAAATAGTTTTGTGTGGGACTCAAGTAATATTACAAAAGGCCCACACAAACATTCTCTCATTGTCAGTGGCCATTGGGAATAGACAATTGTAGAGTAACAGGACAGAAAAGTTACACGCCATTGGCTGTTCCCCTCATCTTTAAACATTATAATATGGTGTCACGATCTTATTGAACTAACTTTTGGCCTCATTTGTCTTGTGTAATTGTAGATGTAGGGGCTCCTAAATAACCTCCCAAAAAACACAAAATACATTTGGATTGTGTGTGACTAAAATAAAAAAAATATTTCAAAGGCCACACAAACTTGAAAATTTCTATGTATCCATTGAATGTATCAATAAGTCACACAAAAATACATATTTCTTCTCAATTTAATACAGGATTATTGTATGTTGGTACACACTTATTAACACTTCTTGCCCATTTTATTGAACTTAATTGGATATGGAAATTTAAATTTTTTCCCAAAACAAAAAAATTGTGTTTGTATGATTAAATATTTTCAATAGGCCACACAAACATAAAATTCATTGTTGGGCATTGAGTTGATTTCAATGAGTCACACAAATTACACAATTCTTTCAGATCTGTTAAATATCAGAGATAAAAGAAACGCAGAGTCACCACGTATGTTAAAAGACACTTTTGGGCCAGTTATATTATGCTGTACTTGTATAATGTGACTAAAGATACCCCAAAAACAAAAAAAACGCATGCTTTGTGTGGCTAAGATTATTACAAAATTAGCTCCAGCCACAAACATAAACATTCATGTGGCCATTGGATGAATAATATTCACATAAGAAGAAATACACTTATACGTCACTTTAAAACACCCTATATAGATCACACTTAGTAACGATTTTTGGTATAGACTTGATGCTTAGATTAGTATGTGATAAATACACCAAAAAAACATGTTTTGTATGGACAAAATTATTACCAAAAAAGGCCAACAAACATTACAATTCATGTGGCCATTGGATGAACATTAGTCACACAAAATTACATTATTTCTTCACTTTAAACTGCATTAATGGGGTCAACACTTATTTAACACTTTTTGGCCACTTTATTCTTTATTTGTATGTGAACTAAAATATTACAAAAAAAAACATGCTTTTGTGTGCTTGTACAGTGTGTTTACGGTCAAACTGTGATGAAACACTTATTGGTTCACTTTTTTTAATGGAATACGGGACACAGAAACTCTCAAAAAATGTGACCAATAATATACACTACTGGTCGCTGGCGGACCTTGTGGTCACACAGCATTGAAAACGGCCATCTGTGTGGGGCCTACATTCGAAAACGCATGTGTGACTATATGTATATCGTCACACTTTTTTGGTGTAGCCAAATCCACTTTTTGTACTAGTGCATTCTCTAGAGGAATAATGAGGTAGGTTCGAATAGTATGTCACTAAGATATAAGGGTTGAGGGAATAATATTTTTTGTGTTTTTATGTTTTTTAAAAAGCAAGTTAAAATATCAGGTTTTGAAGAAGGGGTTTTTTTTAACTAAACTATAACTAATCTAATCATAATCTAATTATGCAAGAAAAATTAATTGGCGGGAACTCTTATAGATAAACAAATGTGCTTACTTAATCATGCACTACTCTCTAGTTGATTCCTATAATCCGTTGCCCATCACCCTCATTAATGCAATGTGTAAGTATTCCTTTTATCCTATTGTGAATTGGTCAGTTTCGCGTCTACGTGATCACCTAAACCAACAGCTCCGAATGCGCTGTTCCAGCCCAATAGTTAAACCACACGCAATAAATACTTAAATAGATATCTACCCAAACGTGAGGGTTTCCTTTAGTTCTAATCGCATCTCAATAGACGTCTATGCTAATGTTATATCTTATAGCTAGTTTTCTAATGCCTAACGCGTACACCACTAACAAGAAGCAACAAATTAAAGTTCATAAACAAGGTTTCATGCAATCATAAGCAAACATATATTAAATTTAGCCTAACATGTTAACAATAAGAACACAAAAACAATTAATCATCAAACACATAGACATGTTGATTAATGATTGGATTAGTTATTTTCAAACAAACATGAGAGTATGTAAGTGTAAGGGGCATAAAAAGCCCTAAGAATCGTCTATAGTAGATGCACAATAGACCTCCAAAGTTCCACACACGAATTATGAAAACAAAGGGTTTGTCTTTATAAAATTTGGGCTCTGACGGCGTCGCTAGGGTATTGTGACGCTGTCAGCCCATCGAATCCCTTTAGTGTTTCTTTAGTCGGCTACTTGTGTCACCGTCGTAATGTCTTGTGATGCCGTCACTAGAGAATTGAGACGACATTAAGCTCTTCTGGTGACGCCGTCTCCACACACTAAGGAGTCACACTTTGTGTCTAAAAATCCACTTTCTAGCCATATTTAGTGACGGTGTCAGGATGGGAGTCGCTAGCTTGAAAAGTTGTTTTGTTTGCATTGTTTCTTCCTGAATCGAGCCCAAGTCAAGTGTTTTTCTTTTAATTGCTTCCCAAATGCTAATAACACAAAAAGAAAGGATTTAGTGTAATAATAGAGTGTATTTGCATGATTTTGGCGGTTAAATGCCCTAAAAACTGTATAAAATGACACCTCATCATATATTTATTTCTTGAATTTGATATAGGATTATGAAATTAACATTTATGAAATGTGCAGCAAACAAAAGAGACCCAAGAGTGAAGCATGATGTTAGGAATAAAAAGCATGTATTATTAGTTACTTAGGTGGTCTTATTTATTTTGTAATAGTTTAAGTTATGTTTTACTTTTATTAAGAATGTAATAAGGTTTGATGAGATAAATAGTAAAAAGGCTCATTACACACCCTTAGTTAAGTAGAGTAGGATGAATAAAGTCACGGTGTAGTCAATACTATAAATATCTTCTCTTAGTAGAGAATTTAAGTAAGCTTGTCATTTGTAAACTCACAACCTCTATCATCCTCTATATTATCTTAATACATTTAACACTTTACATTTGAAAACTTGTTTGCTCTCTTTCAATCTCTATGATCCTTAACCTTTACTAAGTGTGATACAATATCATAATTGTGACCTAACAAGTTGTATCATACGCCATTATAGATTTAAGAATGATCTATTTGTGATAATTCGGTTCATATACGTTATCGTGTGATCGAATTTATTTCGAAATGATCAAATTTGATTCGAAAATGACATAAGTTGATCGAATTAAGTGCTTTGAGTGTGTGTTAAGCGGTTTTACGAAATTTTAGTTGAGTTTATGAAATTTTGATTAATGTTTGTGTGCTTAAATTTGATCGACATTAGTATAAGTGATGTATTTGGACAAATTCGATTGTGTTTAAAACGTTTTGATCATGCATCGAAATTGATTAGAATAGTGTTTTATCGAGTGTTTCTCAAATTTGATTGATAGTGTTAGGAATAGAAAAAGTGTTTATTATTAATATGGAATTGGTCTTGTATAGAATAGTAGTTTAGTTTGTATTTATATTGTAATAAGTCAAACTTGGTCAAACTTAAGTAAATGTTGACCAAGTTAGACCAAAGTAAGAAAAATAGAAGGATTATTTAATAAGTATAAATACCCCTTAGTAGAGGTATTTATACAAGTATTTTACACATTTTTTAATCCCCTCTCTCAACCTCCCTTCTCTTTTCCTTTCTTAATGAAAACTTTGAAAATGATGAAAAATACTGTCTAATCTCCTCTCTCTAATTCTTACACCTTTCGTATGATACTATATGCAAACATGACATATAACAAGTGGTATATATCTTCGGGAGAGATCTAGTTTGTGTTTTCGTGTATCAAATCGAGCTTAATTGTGTGTATTTTCAATCTAGGAGCTTTTGTATCTAAGAAAACGCGTAAGTTTCGTATAGTTTTGATATTAGATTTACTATTTGACGTGTTTTTGATTCTAAAATACTTTTATATCACTTTCGTATTCGTCAAATTGTGGATTTAATAGCTTGTATACGAAAATTATACGTTTAGATTTGTTTTTTGATCAAAAAATAATTGAATTTGATAGCTTTTGTATCGATGAAACTAGTTTTGGAAACTGTTTATGTGATCTAATTGCTTTCATATCGTAGTAAAAAGGTTTCGGAAACTATTTTTTTGTTTTAAAAGCTTTCGTATCCTAGAATTTAGGTTTCGGTAACTATTTTTAGGCGGGAATTCAGTTTCGTATCTCAGTTTGAGCTTTTGTATTGAATCCTAGTATCTTTGGAAATAGCCTTACGTAAGCATTGGAGCTTTCGGAAAACAGTTATAAGCTTTCGGAACATAGAACTTAGTAAATTTGATAGATAACTATAGATTTTATCACTTTAAACTGTAAAAATCAGATCTATAAGCTCTTAATCAGTTTCGTAGTGAAGAATTTACGGAAGTTAAGGTTTTGTGAAATTTACAAAAGTTGTTGAGATTTGGAATTTACGAAATTTGTGGTTTCGTTTATTGGAGTTGTCGGTAACCGTTTTGGTTTCGTAATATGTGGAGCTTTCGTAATATGTGGTTTCGTATCAAGAAATTGGTTTTGGTTTCGTACTCCAAGGTTTTGTAACACAGGTTTAATACAGAAGGTTTTGTATCATAGTTTCGTATCTGAAGGTTTCATATTTCTGGTTTCGTATTTCCAAGGTTTCGTAAAAGAGGTTTCGTATTACAGTATTGACATAGTTTCGTATAATTGAGTTTTCGTAATACTTGGTTTCATATTCAGAGGTTTCGTAACACAGCTTTCCTAATTGAAGGTTTCGTAATTCAGTTTTCGGATTTGAAGGTTTTGTATCTCCGTTTCAGAGGTTTCGTATCACAATGTTTGAGGTTTTGTAACTCAGTTTTAGAGATTTCAGATCTTCTTACTTTCATAAATTGAGCTTTCGTATAAAGGTTTTTGTTACTTAGTATCTGTGTTCAAGTCAAGGTTTCGGATTCATTTGTAGTATTGTAATACAAACTTAGTTGTTATTGCTCGATGATCTCACAATTACAAGACTTTATCTCTAAAATGATCCAAGTTTTCATTGTATTCATTGTTTAATTTACATCATGTCTACTTCAAACCAACAAACTCTTGATGAATCGGGAGCTTCGGATAGACCTCCAAATTTAGAGAAAGGAAGTTATGTGCCATGGGCAAGTCGGTTCAAGAGGTTTCTGGATAATAAGCAGGAAGACGGAGAGCAGATGTGGCGTTCAATTAAAGTTGGACCGTATGTAAGACAAATGATTCCTAATCCAGACAAACCAGATGATCCAAATGATAACATACCTGAACCACTTAGTAAAATGACTGAAGCCAACAAGAAACAATATTTTTCAAATATCAAGGTAATGAATTACCTTCTTCAAGGAATACCCAATGATATCTACAATTCGGTGGATGCTTGTCCATATGCCAAAACAATGTGGGAAAGGATCAAAAGGTTGATGCATGACTCTGAAAAAACTAAACAAGTGAGATACATAAGGCTTATGGATGAATGATCACCACTTAATATATATAAATATAATATATAATAAATATATAATATAAATATATAATAAGGATAAGATCAATAATAGAGAGATAAGAATTTCGTAAGGCTTTTAAAAGATTATTTACTTTTACCCAAAGCAAAACCCTAAAAAAACCTTCCCGGGTCGTGTCCCGACGAGGTGTGAATTGAGAATCGGGATTAAGTTCATGATCGCGTTTTTGAATGATTCAATGATTTTTTGGTTTGGATTCTATTTCTACAATTTAAAATGCAAAAAACCAATAAAAGAAACCCTAAAACGAAAGCAATTTAAGCTAAAACACTAAAAACGATAACGGGATTCAAATCCCGTTCTTTAAAAAACTAAATTCTATAAATTTAACCCTACGAAAGCAAAATTAATTTTTAACAATCCTAAATGATAAAAGAAAATTTTCTAAAAAAGAATTATATTTTTTTGACTTTTATTTAATTTTTTATGAATTAAAAACTGTTTTTATCTAAATTAAATATTAAAAATACTAAACTATTTATAAAAAATCTGAAAAAATTAGAAAAAGTAGCTTGAACTACGCTAAATCTAAGAAAAATAAGCTGGGTCAAACATCTTATCAAAATAAGCTGCTAATAAGCAAAAAGGGCTGAATACTAAAAAGGGCTAAAAAGGGTTAACTAATTAATGTTGCAAACAAAAACCAGATGGCCCTACTGGTGCTAGTGGTAGTGTGGTGTGTGTTAAAAACGTTGGTTGAGGTTGGTGAGGTCCAGGGTTCGAGCCTTGCTCACCCTAGACTTCCCAATTTCCCAATGTTTTTTATTTGCCAAAAAAAATTTTACAAACTTGTTTAAAAGCTCAAAACAATAACTTTTTGTAAAAACACTTTTTATTAAAAGCTCAAATAAGCCAGAAATAAGCTAAAAAGAGTGACAGAATTGGCTTTTTACACTAAGTCTACAAAAGCTAAACTGTTGGCATTTTTTAGACTAAATAAGCACTCATAACAACAAATAAGCTAAAAATAGATTATACCCTAACCCTAATAAGCACCTAGGAACTAAAATAAGCAAAGAAAATAAGCTAAACCTAGCTCAAAGGACAGAATTACCTAAAAGGCTTTTAAACTTAAGATGCTAAACTAAAAAAGCTAATAAGCTCAAATAAGCTCTATCCTAAGCTAAATAAGCTAAAATCACTCTAAAACTAACCTAATAAGCAGATCTAAGCAAAATTTTAAGCAATCATAACAGCTAAAATAATCAACTAAGCAATTAAGGTTTTTGCTAAAAACTGTTAACAAATAGACTAAGGGGGCACTTTCTAGCTTATTTTTAAGCTAGAAAATGGATCCTTATGGATTAGGGACATATCAAACTTTAAAGCTTATACAATAAGCTATCTGAATCAGCAATTAAAAATCATTTTGAAAATCAAATGAGCTGTGAAAAAGCTGAATTAAAAACTTTTGAAAAGACAAAATGGCTTATTGCAGGCCTAAATTTAAGCTAGAAAAAGAGTTTTAAAAACTAAAATAAGCTAAATCAGATTAACTTAGAACTATAAACTACTTATGTAAAAAATTCCAAAGGCTAACATCTACTTAAGCTTATCAAATTTTAAGAATGAAAATTGGCATTTTGAAGCTTAAAACTAGACTTGACAGATTTTGACTAAAACAACAATTGTAAATGCACTTGACCAATCTTGTTACTACTGCATTCTGACAACTAAAACAACACAAAACCAATGCTTAAAAGCTGTTTTTAAAAGCCTTATCAAATAAGCTCTTAAAATTTGTTTTGTCACCACAGATTCTTACAACTTATAGATGATACCTTAAGACTCACTTAGAGACTTTAATTTTTTTTTAAACAAGTTAGAAAGACTTAAAAGAAGCTTGCATAAGTTAGCTTAGTGACCCAAATAGTTTTTAAACACAATTTGACCCATTTTAGCCCTTAAGCCAAACACCCCTTTAAGTTTTCATAATCCATTTTAAAGCTGAATTTTAAAGATTTAAGCAAGGAGTTTTGAAAACAGATAACAACAAGGCAATATTATCTAATAATAAGCAAATTCCAATCACAGATAAGCACTTAAAATAAGCAAACAAAGATAAGCAGTTTTAAAACTAAATTAAGCAGTTTTAATGAAAAACTTAAACAAATGAGATATAAGCAACAAGTAAGCACTAACTATTAACTAAAGACAATAACAAGCATAAATAAGAAGTTATAAGCAGATAATAAGCAAGAATAAGCAAATGAACAGTAAATGCTAAAAATAGAAAATGAGGACTTACAAATCCCTTGCTCAAAACAGGGATAAAAGGGCTCTTAGAGAGCTTATCTACAAGCTCTAGCTTGTGTAAAACAAGCTAGTAAAACCCCTATAAGCCCTTCCTTTTCTGGCTTATCTTCCAAATTAGCTTTTTGAGCGATTTTTGGTAAAAGTGGCTTAAACAATATAAGTTATGGAAAAACTCATATTATTTAAGTTAACAGCTTAAGTATGAGTTAAAAAGAGCTTTTGTGAGCTTATAAACGTTTTTAAAACATAAATGACATTAACTTAAAAACAAGAGTACAAGACTTTTAAAAGTAAATTACAATAAACTTAAAAACTTAATATAAGCTGAAAAATTAAAAACTCGATTAAAAACTACATGCCTCCTGGGCTTACAAAAGGGTCATATTTATATAGAATTCTTCAAGTCTTGGGTCCCTTTGAGGTGTGTTTCTTTTGTGAGAGAGACAAAGGGTGTGTCTCTTGTATGAGGGAAGTCCAAAATCGATCCTAGCCTTCCATTTTAAGTGTTCTCCAAGTCGTATGATCAAAGCCATTGAATCTTTGTCTTCATTCCTTGATGAATGGGCTTGTTTAGGATTTCCAAGGTGGAATTATTATTTTATGAAGTGGGGTTGAGGTGGGAGAGGGATGTTTTTGTCTGGGGGTGTGGTGGTCATGGGAAAGAGATGATGAATAGTGATGGCGTGAAAAATGGGTGTGTTTGTTTTGGAGATAACGGGGTTAATCCCCTGTTTTTGTCCTATGAATGCATCGTTAGTTCTTTTGGACTAACAATGCTAGTCCTTGAGGACTAACGATGTGAAGGTTAAGGGGGTGTTGGGTTAATGATAGTTAGCGGGTGTTATGGGCTTAAATGTTGGGTCTGGTATAGTTTAAAAGGGTATTGGGGTTTTATACGACTTAAGTCTTATAAGTCTTGTACATAAATGCTTAATGGGCTGACCCTGCCCATTAGATGGGTGCGGGTGGGACCATTAAGTATCTCTTCGGTATTGGCTTCGTCTTTGACTTTTGACTTTGACTTGGTTGACTTTTTGGTTGACTTTGACTTTGTCATGCTCTTTCTATTCCGTGCTCGGTTTTGTCCGTTTTGGCTTTGTTTTTGTCCTTTTTGTTGATATCCGTTTCCTACACAATATAAATGCAAAGCACACAGATACAATGTGTTTTTGGTATGTTTTTGGCCTTTTAAGTTCGTTTTTATAGGCAAAGGGTATGTGTAATTAAACACATACCAAAATCCCTCATACTAAACTATTGTCGTGTCCTCACGCAATGCTATATGTAAACACTTAGAAAACCAAGAATCTCAATCCCCCTTGACTAATTACCTCAAAAAGTAGCTAAGTGTTCATCGAGGGAAATTAAAGAATCAGTAGTTTAGAAAAGCCCCGTTTTTACCATTTTTAAATATTTACACTTATTCACACACATATTTTTGTACTTTTCATTTTTCTCATTTTTTTGTTCTTTTCTTTTTAAGCAACTAACTAACATGTTTGACTTTCGTTATTTTATAACTTTTAGAGATCATAGAACAAGAAACATTTCAATCCTAAAATGCCCCAAAAAGGATAAATTCATCGTTCTCGACTTTTCACTTATTCCAAACCAAGCTTAAAATGAAATCACCGTTAAATATAAGTTAAGATGCTAACACTACTCATATTTGTACCTTGTGAACTTTTCGCTCCCGGAAATTATTATATCTTAGGTGAATGTGCTTATTTTGAATTTCAACCTTAGATCAAACATTTTGCAAAATTTCTATGCGTCACGTTCCACCCAAAAAGTAATGAGTTTAAAGGCGAGATCATCCTATGTAACGACTTTCGTCTCGGCACATCCCAACCTTGCGGCTAAGTAACCAGGCTTTTGACACCCCACAGAGACTAGTATCGAGACTCACGGACCTTCGATTTCAAAAACTCTTAGGTTTCCCGTATATACATAGCTTATTTAGAAAAACTTGAAATGAAATAGTCTTAGTTCAAAAGCATATTTAAATTTAAGAAAAAGAGATTTTCCCTATATTTATTAAATCACATTTATTATACTTAATATAATTACACATCATTTAAAAATATACTAGACAAGTTATTAAACTTTTATTCCTGACTTCACACCTTTAGTATATATAAATATATAATAGGATAATATCAATTATAGAAGAGTAAGAGAGTGTTCCATAAGGCTTTAAGAATGAAAATTGCTTTTAACCAAAGCAAAATCCCAAAAAACCTTCCCGGGTCGTTTCCCGACGAGGTGCGAATTTGAAAATCGTGATTAAGTTTGTGATCGCGTATTTGAATGATCAATATATGATTTGGATTCTATTTCTATAACTAAAATGCAAAAAACAAGTAAAGGCACACTAAAAACGAAAGCAATTAAGGCTAAAACACTAAAAACGATAACGGGAATCAAAACCTGTTCTTTCAAAACCTAAAATCTACAAAATTAACCCTACAAATGTAAATTTAATTTTTAACAGTCCTAAATGATAAAAGAAAATTTTCTAAAAAAGAATTATATTTTTTTTACTTTTATTTAATTTATTATGAATTAAAAACAAGCTCAACACGCTCAATCGGGTCAAAATTTATTCTTATTTTACCCAGCAGGAAAGTCAAATATGTGACAAAACACTTATTTTATTTTTGAATAATTTTTAATAATTTTTTCATTTTTTTTTGAAAATTTTGATGTGTAAAAACGTTGATTAAACATAAACAACGGTCTGCAGCATATTAAATCGATAGATCCCTCCCCCCTACTAGAATTAAACATTGTCCTTAATGTTTTAAGAAGGGTATCTACATTACTCTAAGTCATTTACTAAGTATGCTTAAAGATAAACGTTAGTCGATAAGATTAGGATATTGGATTTCCGCCCCATTAGATGGGTGCGGGTTGGCCCATTAAGTATTACTTCATTTACGGCTCCGCCTTTGACTTTGACTTTGTCGGGATTGACTTTGACTTGTTGACTTTTGGCTTTGATTTGACTTTTATTTTACGCTCTTTCTGTTCTCATGCTCGGTTTTGTCGTTTTAGCTTCATTTTTATCCTTTTCTTAGATATCCGTTACCTGCACAATACAAATGCAAAACATACAAATACAATGTATTTTTGGTACGTTTTTAGTCATTTAAGCTTGTTTTTAATGGAAAAAGGTATGTGTAATTAAGCACATACCATATGTATCTGTGTTAGAGGATCCAACACTTCCAGCTGGAAACCCTATCAAGGAGATTCTTTTAAAGTGAATCTACCTGATCATGGGTATAGTATTTATACTATAAAACGGTACTCACGGAACCAGAGGTTAACACTACCGAACTTCGACGAATGACAAAGACATATTCGTCCATATATGTGGTTTATTACTAACCTTAAGTGCAGTTTTATACGATGGTGGCAAGACCTCATTCCAGCTTAGTCGGATTCATAACCGCATGCTCATACTTAAGACTCAAAGTTTTAAGAAATCAAGAAAGCTCAATATCAAAAAAAGATAAATACTTCTGCTACTCTGATATTCAACATCTTCCTTAAAGACATAAAGTGATCAAGTTAAAGATTATCAAGGGAGATTGTTAGAAAGCTTTCAAGATGACATAAAGTATGAGCATGTTGGTCCAAAGACACAAGATCGCAAAAAGGCAAAGTATTACAAAGATGATCAAGTGATGATGCAAGATCTATGATCTTAATAAATTCAAGACCAGTAATAAAGGCTCAAGATCACAATTTATCAAGCATGAAGGACCAAGCTCAAGCTTAAAGATCAAAGAACACTACGAAAGATACAAGATAATGATCAAGATTCAAGACTATGAGCAAGATTGAAGAACATTCATAGAATGCTAAGTTTAAGATATTTGTAAACTGGAGTGACCTCTTTTAGAGGAAGATTGTTAGGATTTTAGAAAAGTATCGGTCACTTCCAGTATTTATGTTCTTAGCTCGTAGTTTACATAAGTTAATTAATTAGTTAAGTAATCGGGCCAACCCATGGAAAGCCCATGGAAGCCCAATATGTACATGACATATAATCCCTCTCCACACATGGAGAGGGTGTTGGTTTCCTCATAATACACATACACTAGTTTGTTTCTCTCTTTTCTCCAACCCACTTTGTCCCTTTAGAAATCATATAAATCTTCTTGTGTGTTAATAATATCATATCCTACACTTTTGACTTGCCTCTTTTCTAACCATACATCTCAGAGAATTCAAGATGAAATCAATAGCAAGCTCTAGTGCAATGGTGTGACCTAGCCTTTCCATTCGATTGATGTGCCCAATCATCTTGATTACATGCGCACTCACTAGTGATCCTTCAGTCATTTTGGTTCGAGCCTATATCTAAAAAGTATAACATAGTTGATTGGTTGGATCAAACACTCCAACGTCCATGTAGTTTACTTGGAGCTCAGGTGCCATGGTAATCATCATTAGACATTCAACATCTAGCAGGTCATTGACATTCCTCTTATAAGCATTCCTGAAGCTAATGGGCGTTAGCCACATGCGATGGGCTAATGGAGTACAATATGAAGATTCCTCTCACAGTCACGAAAGCTAGGCCCATTAAGTTTGTCCTTTACAAATACAGAGCAAAGTGACAAAATTTTATTTTTGTTGTCATTGTTTGCCATTTACAGTTTTTGATAAAGACAATTAGTGATTCAATCTTTTTATCCTAATAGATACTAAACCCTATCATTTCGCATATTACACTAGGATCCATATTATACAATCACAAGCCATTACACTAGTGTGTATCTACCTTGTGACAATTTTTAGGTAGGTGTTTTACCACCACCAATTGCCTCCTTGAGACATCTCCTAGGGCTGAGACTCTGACACCAATCAGGCATACTTAGTCTCTTCATGCAGCCTTGGGTCCGCTATGGCGCAATGCCAATAGACTTCATCATAAAAGCTAGTGGCCTTGCAATTCATTGATCTCTGCTAGCGCATACAACCAATGAATCAAACAACCACCTCATCCCGCTTCAGCCATGTACCCGCAGACACAAATCTAGGTTTTCATTTTTATGTAGGGTTTGAGCTAAGAGTGTGTAACAATTATGGGTGACTTACTAGTCTAATATTACACATTGGGTAAGACCTTAAACTCATCAGTTTACTACTCTTTTCTTTCTATATCCAGTATTAAAATGATTTACTTTTAAAATTCGTTTTACGTATGAACTATGCATGAGTTCATACTATGATTTGTTAGTTTGTAAAACAAATCCTTTTCGTAATAAAGAAGAGTCTAAACTCAAGTTAACCCTCGCAAGCACGTTTTTAGATAGGTTGACTAAATTCATAGACATTACCATTTTTTATTACACAATCTCATAGTTAGGGATTCAGTGCTTAAGTACACTCTTTTGCATGAATTAGCATAGACACCCAGTTTTATTATGTCTCTAGATAATATCGGTTGACATATTATCTACTTATTTGCATGCATATTAGACATTAACAAAACAATTATTGACACAACCAAGCCATTATCAAATGTTGATCCAAGAGCCACTTCAGAATCAAATTGGGTCCATCCTAAGGGTAAACATGACACACGCCAAGAAGGCATCTACGGACTTCGCGTCTTCACATCATTGCCCGTAATTAGCTCCTTTCTCCTGGTGGAACTGCATTCCTCTCCATGCTCCAACTAGTTCTCCTCTCTCCTCATACTTCATAGGTTCTTCTACCGTCTAGTCTTCCTCGTGTCATGTTCATCTTGTTTTACATTTAATTAAAGCTACTATACTTAAAATTAAATTACAAGAGGGAATAAACTATGTCACGCATGCCTCCCTTAAACCTAAAAGCAATAAAAATACAAACAGTACAACTACATCACAACCACGTAATTTATATTTTTGGTATATGGTTTAGGCTCGTGTCATGATTAACTATAAAGCAGGTTAATACTAATAATACATTACATGTGAAAATACTTAAGCTATGGTTTGCTAGGACCTACTACATACGCACGTGCACCGCATATGTAGCTCATCCTGATAGTACATGCAAACCAAAAGTTTCACCGGTATTGTTGCATACAAATGCAACACTCATTCTCCAAGAATGTGGTTCTTGCCTTATTGCTATGTATTGCTAGTTTAGAAAATTTTACCTTTTAAAATTTGTAAACACTAATAAGGGTTTCCAATTACCTAAAATTTTAAAAGCTTGTGACTAAGGTAGCAAAAAACCCTAAGTCAATATATTTATATTCGGAAAAATTTTATTGTGGCGTTTTTAATAAAAATGTGGTTTTCTTAAATCCCCAGTTATGCACATAACTCAAAACCCTAGTTTCTATGTTTTGGAATCTAATATTCCAATTCGGGTAAAACTGAAGTCGTGTCAGTTTACGAAAACCTTTTTCTTGGTTAGCAAGATTTGTATTCATTGAATTTTATGATCCCATTTAACTAGGAAACATAAATTCGATCCACATAGGATTTTGATAAACTTAGATAAGTCTTTCTTGCTCCTTAAGAAATATTGTTTACATGTGATTGTTTTTGGGAACCTACGGTTTCTAAAGATAGTTTTAGCATATTTTTAGGTACCTAAAACCCTAAATCACAAAAAGGTTGCATGATCAAGAATACAAAAAAACTAAGGTGATGTTTGTTTTTACACAAAATATCTGAATAGCCTCTGACTCTTACTTACTCAGACACGGTAAGACCTTTGGGGTGTTTTTTTTCTTCCTGGTCAGACACGGTAAGAGCTGATTGCCTCTTACTCAGAAAGAGATAGAATGGTTATCTGACTGGCTCTTACTCTAGACAAAGATAACCATGCTACCATTCTTCTTTTTTTGGGGGTAAAGGGTTACCCCAGTAAATATATTAACCAAAAAATTGTTAAGTACAAATGGAATGTGGCTGAAGTACCACATTAACCTTAAGCTACAGACATCTTGATAAACAAGTGTTTATGACATGCCATAAACACAAACAAATCCTAGTAAAAAACCAAAACTAAGCTAGACAAGAACCAAGATGAGAACATAAAATCAAGTGAGCATCTCGTAAACCAGCAGCAACACAATAGGAGCAGATACGATCTAGGTGAGTCTGCCTCCTTAAAAAACCTTACCAAAGAAAATCCAGTGGGAAAAACCTTGGATAAGGAAAAAAGTGTACAACCCTCACCTGGAACTCCCATCATGAACAATACAGTATCTTGGAATCTTCCATTGGTCAAGCAACAGACGAGACCGGGTAGACATCTTCTTAAACTTGAAAGTAACCAACTTCAACCGCACCATAGATATAATAACATCAACAATCTAATCCGAAGACGAAGTCTTCTTCTTGAATAATCTTCCATTCCTTTCCAGCCAAATGTAGTATGATATAGCAGCAAGCACTAGTCTAGAAAGAATACTAACCGCCGTTTTGCCCTTGGATATAGGTTAATGAAAGTAGTAACATCAATAAGCCAAGGTGGAATAGAATCCATTCCGCAAAGAACACGAACCTTAGACCACACCTGCGATAAGAAAGGACACTCAAAGAACAAGTGATCATGAGAATCAGGAACCAAATCACACAAGGGGCATCTAAGCAAGTTTAAGTCGATACTAGGACCGACATCCCATTGCCGCAGCCTCTCTTGTGTCTTCAACTTCTGCTGAAAGACCAGCCACATATAAATAGCATGACGAGGGATACAATGAGGAAACCAGACTACATTATACCAATTAACAATATCAGCCCTAATCTGAATCGTATCCTAAGCACAAGCCACCAAAAAAGGCCGCATAACACCATCCCTATCACGTCATAAAATGACATCATCAATATCATCAAATAATAAAGTAACTTGTAATTGAGCCATAATCAGGAACCAATATAGCCAGTCAAGAGGCCATCTCCAAACACTATCAGATATAAGGTTATTAACCGAGACATCAAGAGAAAACCTCGATCTAGCAATATCCCTATTAGACTACATGTCCTTAAGAGGACAGAAATCAGCCCATCGATCAAACCAAGCAGATGTAGATTTGCCATTGTTATTCTTATGCCAAATAAAAGGTCGGATTATGGATCTAATTTGGAGAAGCTTGCGCCATCCCCAACTAACATCACCTCTACAAGGAACATCCCAGAAACTATGACCTTTAAGCTTATACGTATGAACCCATTTAACCCATAAAGACTCTCTATGGGTCAAAATACTCCAAATATGGGTAGCCAATAGAGCAACATTAAAATCATCAATTCTACAGATACCTAGGCCACCCTCTTACTTAGGCATGCAAACAGAATCCCAAGCGACTTTGGCTTTCCTTTTCTTCATTTCCCCTTGACACCATAGAAAACCACGCATAAGTTGTTCCAAGTCATGCACAATACGGTGAGGGAGAATAAAAATAGAAGCCCAATAGATATGCATGGATGACAAAACCAACCGAATTAATTGGAAACGACCATCAAGGGATAGAAACTTATTCCTCCAATTATTAACTCTACTTTCAAGCTTTTTAACAAAGATTTTGCAATAACGGTATAAGAGTCTAGAGGAAATAAGAGGTACACCCAAGTACCTTACAGGCAAAACCCCTTCAGCAAAAGGCATAGAATTTAAAAATAGATGCTTTAATAACATTGGGGTCATTACAAAAGAACGTCGTACTCTTAGAAATGCTAGGAACAAGACTTGAAACCTGTTTAAATTCTTCCAACACATCCATAATAACAGCAACCGAACTAGGATTACCATGGGAAAATAAGAAAAGGTCATCAGCAAAACACAAGTTAATAATCCTTTGTTATTCACATAGATGATGATACTGGAAATCATCCGAATTGCGCATCCTACGCTGCAATATTAAGGTAAGAATTTCCATAACTAAAGTAAATAGATATGGAGATAGAGGATCACCTTGCCGCAAACCCCGCTTACCTTTAAACCAACCATGCAAGTTACCATTAACACATATAGAGTAGGAGGCCCCAGAAACACAAACCATAATCCATTGGACCATTGATTGAGTCCCTTTACTATATATAAATATAAATAAATATATAAATATATAATAATGAGAATCAAAAAAACCTCTCAATTGTAGTAAACCGGGAAGTATGATTCCCGGGTCGTTATCCCTAACGAGGAATGCAATTGAAAGTCCAGAGTCGTGTTGATAATCGATGCTTGAATGGAACAAGATTATGATTGGATTTCTAAAACTACAGGGAAATTAAGGCAATTTAAACTAAAAATGATTAAGGCACACAAATTTAAACTAAAAACGCAAACCGGGAATCCTAAAACGTAACCTAAAAACCATTAACACATATAGAGTAGGAGGCCTCAGAATCACAAACCATAATCCATTGGACCATTGATTGAGTCCCTTTACTATATATAAATATAAATAAATATATAAATATATAATAATGAGAATCAAAAAAACCTCTCAATTGTAGTAAACCGGGAAGTATGATTCCCGGGTCGTTATCCCTAACGAGGAATGCAATTGAAAGTCCAGAGTCGTGTTGATAATCGATGCTTGAATGGAACAAGATTATGATTGGATTTCTAAAACTACAGGGAAATTAAGGCAATTTAAACTAAAAATGATTAAGGCACACAAATTTAAACTAAAAACGCAAACCGGAAATCCTAAAACGTAACCTAAAAACCCTAATTATCAAAATTAAGTTCTAAAATGATCTTTTTAGCTTTTATAAGTCCTAATTAACTAAAAGATAAGAACTAAGAAAACTAGACCAAAAACGAAAGAAATTAGGGCTTAAAAACACTAAAAACGTGAACGGGATTCAATCTCACTCTTAAAAAAATCAAATTTTGCAATTTTAACCCTACGAAAGTAAATCT